>JAGFPH010008803.1:0-34435 GCA_018207615.1 Philaenus spumarius
ACATAGAGTTGGAGAAGAACACGCAGAGTGTGGTGCCTTACTTTGGCTCTACTTTCGTCATCATGGCAGTGTTCTCCACTCTGACCTGTGTGATGATGGACTGGGTACGGTCGAAACCGATACTGGGCTTCCTGGGCAACGTTTCGGCTGCGATGGGAACCATCTCCGGCTTCGGATTGGCTATCTACTGCGGCATTGATTTCATCGGGATCAATCTGGTCTCACCGCTTCTCATGTGCAGTGAGTTGTAATTTTATTTATATTAATATACTAGAGGGCTCCGCTCCCTGCATGCGGTAACTCGCATCGAAGCTAATGCAGTTTATTTTATATAAATAGGCCCTACTATTAAATTCTAATATGTCTTATTTATTTTTAACTAGCTGACCCGTACGGCGTTGCCCGTGGTGGTTAGTATTTTCAGTCTTTTTAACGTAATTGTATTCTTTTTAAGTGTTCAGTCAGTGAGTGGTATTTGGCTTTTATATATATATAGATCTTAAATAATAAAAGCACTATTGTCATAATAATAAAAGATCTGAAATTATGATTTTAGTAACTTTGATCCCCCCAAACCCCTCCTAAAATTTCGAATTTTTTCATACCCTTTCTTAGTGAGCACCTATGGCCCTAGAGGAAGCTACATACCAAATTTCATTCCAATCCGTTCGGTAGTTTTGAAGAAATCGTGATTTAATAACTTTGATCCCCAAACCCCCCTAAAATTTCTAATTTTTTCAAACCCTTTCTTAGTGAGCACCTATGGCCCTAGAGGAAGCTACATACCAAATTTCATTCCAATCCGTTCGGTAGTTTTTGAGAAATCGTGATGAGTGAGTCAGTGAGTCAGTGGGTTTTGGCTTTTATATACATACATTAGGATGTAACATAATGGTTTCTTATTTTTAAATTCCTTAATTTTTTAAGGCTTTATTCTTCAGCTTTAATCAAAGTATAACAATCAACATTTTTATAGGGGTTGTTATGACATTTTCAGCCCCTACCAGTACGCGACAAAATTTCGATCTATGATACTTTTACTTTCTCCACCCTATACGCAGTATATGGAAAAAGTATTGTTTTCGTCCAAATTTTCGAATTTGAAATTTTTAGTAGAATTATCTGTTTTGATGCTTCCTGAACCCCAAAAAAATGTTTAGTGGAATTATCTGTGTCGGTGCTCCCTGAACCTAAAAATATTTTTAGTGGAATTATTTGTTTTGGTGCTCCCTGAACCCAAAAAAGTATTTTTTTTGTGATGTCTGTCCGTGTGTCTGTGTGACTGTTAGGATGTGTACAGAGCTGGAGACCATACCAACGGTCCGATTTTGATGAAATTTGGTATGTAGGTGTAGTTCTGGAATATCTCCGGGTATTTTTTCATTATTCACATTTTAGATTTTTACGGGGTATTACCCCCCAAAAATGACAAAAAAACGAGAAAAATCAAAATTTCTCAAAAACGGCTGTAGCGATTTTGATAAAATTTGACTTATTTGTAGCCCTTAATGTACCCTACCATATGCAAAATAACAGCATCTTTTTAAAAATTCTCGTTTAGGTAATAATAATAATAACTTATTTTTGGGTGTTTTTGGCCAAAAAGGGGGTTGTTTTTCAAAAATTTTCAAAACCTTTTTTCGTGCATCCATACAGGCCTAATTGACATGTTTGGTGCAAATTTGTTCGAAATCGATTGGATAGTTTAAATAATAATACTAATATTAATAATATAATATAATAATATGGATGTGTGTTACATGCATCTAATATTTTACATGGTAACATTTTCCTACTTTTGCAATTCTAAATAACCACCTCCTGTGCTACTCTTGGGAAGGTGTAAAGTTTGAGAAAGTATGTGGTAGTTATCTGGTACCGTTTATTTTTACTTATGCTGTAAGAAATAAATGTACAAATTTTCAGCTCACTACTTTAAGGAAAATAAAACAATTAATTTGTATTGTTTCAGCGGTTGCTATCACATTTTCACCCCTTAGCAGCACGCGAAAAAGTCAAACCTAGTTTACTTTTTCTATGTATGAAGAAATAAATGTACAAAATTTCAGCTCTCTAGCTTTAAAGAATGTATAACAATTAATATTATTGTTTCAGGGGTTGTTTCAACCCTTAAATCAAAATTAATTATAGCCTATGTTACTCAGGGATAGTGGAGCTTTTTATTAGTAAAACTATTTTTTCAGTCGGTTCTATAATTCCAGAGATTATCCCCGACATACAAACAATATGTACCTCTGTTTAATATTAGTATAGATATAGATTAAATCGTTCGTACATGATCTTCAACTAAGTCACATTGAATATTTACCAATTTGTGTCGCATAGAAAAATATTGTAGGTCTTCGATTATAATTGTTTGTGTGCGTCAGCACATCGCCATGTTAGCACTGGCTTCTATTGCCACTACTGTATGCTTCATCTGTATGCTGATGATCTGCAAACATATCTACATTCTAAAGTCAATGACATCGGCAATGCAGTTGAGCAAATGACGTACACGACATAAAAGTATTTGCCTATGGGCCGAAGATCATGACTTAACAAATCAAAGACGAAACCCATTATTATAGGCTATTCCCGACTGATAGAATTGAACAATCTCCCCGAACTTAAAATTGAAGGTGAACTGTTAGAATATTGCAACAGCGTTAGAAATCTGGGACAGATGAAACTGGGCTGAATATGTAACTGAGACGTGCACTTAAAAAAAGTGAAAGATTTTTTTGCCATTTCATAATTATTAGAGTGCTCTTAGTAAAATCATTAATTAAGCCATACTTTACCTACTGTGACATTGTAGTCAGTGACGTGACGGTGACTGTTTTATTGGCTATAAATTCCAACGCTCTCAAAGTTATTGTATTCCATTTATTTTTTATTGAAAACCTGATGATCATGTTAGTCCATGTTATACATAATTATATCTTTTCCCAATCTCAATAAAACAAAATCTATTGGAAAGGACATGTTTTAAACTTTAGTTTTTGTATTTAGAAATTTCTTCTAAAACGTATATTTACAAATGTAATCATCGTTGTAAAATTGAAGTTGTCTAAATCAACTGATGCCGCGCGAGAAATCACAAGGAAATGACTCAAACTTCAAACTAACCACTTTTTGGAGCTTAACCGTAAGACAGACTTGTTTTTAGAAGAAAATAAGGACACAATTGGATTCGTCAAGATTTGAACTTTCTACCACTATCTACCAATAATTCGTCTCGCTTGTAGTTTCTTAGTTAGTTAAGAAGTTTTCTGTAAATCCTTGCAAGTGGATAGTTTTCAATCAATGAGAAAGCACATTTTGCAATCGATGTATCTATTACAAATCGATATATTTGTACAATGATTTTTATATCGATTTGAAGTGCAAGTTCTATATTTTCGTTTGATATAAGGAAAACCTGGTTTAGTGTTCCGAGGCTACTGAGCTTCGCTCAAGGCACATCGCTAATAGCATAGATCATGAATAATAAATAGATCTTGCATCCATACGGGGGTTGTGTGCCGGAAAAAAAGTGTTCGCGAAAATAGTACATGATCGCGCCGCGAGGTAGCGCTAGGGAGAAAGCATTGTAAAGCATTGGTGTTTCCAACCAGCTTCCTTCGTTTCCCCAATAGATAGCGCCAAAAAAGTCGAATTTCCAGTGGAACAAAATATTGCATTGGATCGGAGTTCTATTAGGTTATCCAAATGCAATGCTAATAGTGACGGTCAAAACGACTCAATATGTATAAATTGTGAAAATTTAGTGAAATTAGTTGATTAGTTTTTGAACATATTGGAAAAGTAAGTGGATTATTATTTAACTTTAAGGGCAGTTATTCCATTCCATCTCTTTGACTTAAGTAATCGAATTGTAAATAGTTTTTTATATCACTTAAAATTAATAACACACACATTATTTTAGCTTTATAGCTTGTAGGAAGTTAGTTTTATTTATACTAGGGGCTCTGCCCCTGGACGCCTCGCGTCCCAACCCCGCCTCGGCCTTCGGCCTCAAATGGCTGCTTCGCTTCGCTCGTAGTTGGAAAATTCGCTAAAGAATCTCGTTAATCTTTGGCTCGTTTGTACATAGGTTTGTAAATAATGAAACCAGGCTTAAATATATTAACAGTAATTACAAGAATAATTATAACCTCAAATACATGCTTTAGAAAAGTGAGAGGCTTTCATTTCGATTTTAGTCTTAGTTCTACTATCTTCTGTCAACTAAAGTTTTGAAACCAGGAATAAATATAGTAAAAATTATTGTAGGATTAACATAACCTCAATGCTATACTTCAGAAATGAGCCAGGTCTACATTACAAAATTGAATATTATAATTTATCCATCTTTGCCAAGTTTACCTTTGTTTTGAAAAAATAAATTGTTAAATCAGGCCCAATTTATTCTATTTCCAACGTGATAAAACAGTATAAATTGGCTTCTTTATAAACAGCTGTTTTGATCGCTTTATTTATTATTTCGTTGTTATTTTGTAACCAACATGGCAACCCATAAGACCCAATGTTAAATTTTTTCAAATTTTAAATTAGATTTTCTCAAAAAATTGCGTTTTTACACGAAATGCAACTTATATGGGTGTACTTTAAAATCAAAACTACACCTAAATACAAAATTTCTTTGAATTCGTTAGAGCCGTTTTCGATATCCGCGACAGATACAAAGATAGTTACAAGAATTGCTCATTTAAAGTAATAGAATTTATTGTATAGGGGCGTAACCCCAATTTAACATCTTAGAATGTAGTAACTGTAACATCTAAACACTCCTGGCAATGATACGGATAAAGTGTGAAATATTTAGTGAAATTGCTGGAATAGTTTTTAAGCCTATAGAGAACAAAGAAACATTCATCTATACATATAAATAAAATATTGAAGTGTCTGTCTGTGATTTTAAAATATAAGCTTTTTCCTAAGATCATATGGTTATTCACACATTACCAAAACCTAAACACACATTTATACATTTTTTGTCTGTCTGTTTGATTGGCCGGGCTAATCTCCAGAATGGCTGAACCGATGTTGACGAAACTTTCATTAACATGTAGAGTTCTATTCAGAGAATATTTAGACTACTTTTTATTCCGAATTATATAAAACTAGGGGCTCTGCCCCTGGACGCTTCGCGTCCCAACCCCGCCTCGGCCTTCAGCCTCAGATGGCTGCTTCGCTTCGTCGCAGTTGAAAAATTCGCTAAAGAATCTCGTTAATATTTGGCTCGTTTGTACATTGGAGACCGAGCATAAATCAGCTGTTTTATTTGGCAGCTGACTCAAACTCATTAAACATTATCTTCACAAGATTAACATTGGAAATTTGAAGGATTGTGTACTGGAGCTCTTTCTCGGGTGAATAGCGGCTAAACGAACGATTGGATCTTAAATCCGATGAAAAATAGTTAATCTGAAATTAAATTTTCTACAACTTTTGTATTTAACATTTTTTGCTATCTCTTATCGTTTTCTTACAATACGGGATCTAATTGGAAAAATGTAAAAATTTAAAAAACCTTTCCCGCACAAAAGGTGCTTTCAAAATTAAAAGTGTTAACTTTTATCTATCTGAAAGTTTCTCGTCGAGAGCTTTAATTCAAGTATGAGGTCGATGGAGGTACGATTACGGGAAGTGCCTCATAGTTTATGTCAGTGAATCAGTGAACCCGTCTAGCTGTAAAGACGTTGGGTGGAGCCTCCCTTCTCGGATGAATAGTGGCTAAATGGATGATTGGGTCTTAAATCTGATGGAAAATTGCTCGTCTGAAATTAAATTTTCTACAACTCTTGTATTTAACATTTTTTGCTATCTCTTACTGTTTTCTTACAAAACGCGCTCAAAGTGAAAAATGAAAAAAATTTAAAAATAAAAAAATCGTTCCCGCCCAAAAGGTGTTTCCAAAATTAAAAAATGTTAAATTCTGGCAATTTTCCCAAAAGTTTCTCGTCGAGAGCTTTAATTCAAGTATAAGGTTGAGTGATGAAAAATCTGATGAAAAATCGTTGGTCTGAAATTAAATTTTCTACAACTTTTGTATTTAACATTTTTTGCTATCTCTTACCGTTTTCTTACAAAAGGCGCTCAAAGTGAAAAAAATGAAAAAAATTTAAAAATCTAAAATATCTTTCCCGCCCAAAAGGTGCTTCCAAAATTAAAAACTTTTAAATTTTGGCAATTTTTCCAAAGGTTTCTCGTTGAGAGCTTTAATTCAAGTATAAGGTTGAGGGGGTCCGATTACGGGAAGTGCCTAATAATTAATGTCAATGAATCAGTGTTAACGTCTAGCTTTATATAAGTAGATTTCTGTAAAAAATTGATGAATGTAAAAGTTATGGACAAAATTAGGTATTTGAATGATAAATTTTGGTGATATTGCGTGTCTATTTCCATCTATGTCTTACATTATGTACAGGTCACAGCTACCCACACCTCCCAACTTAGATCCAAGTGCCTCTGTCCTAATAAATAATCATTTCCGTAAAAATTCATATTAAAAAATTGAAAAAAATTTAAAAAATTATGGATTTTGTGGAAAAATGTTGGGGATAGTACGTGTATATTTCGACCTCTGTCTTACATGTTGTACAGTTCACAGCTATCTCCATTCTCCACTACCCAACTTATATCCAAGACCTTCTGTCCTCAATCATGATTTCCGAAAAAATAACACAATATACAATAATACTTTTGCATTGGCATCCTCATGAGTCACTGGCGGGGTTGGCGAGCGAAGCGAGCAAGGGCAGGGACCCTATTTTTTTATATATGCAGATGTGCGGGTGATTTAAAATGCCAGGGGGATTCCCCGGGCCAGCCCAAGTAGCCGCCAGGCAAGACGCTGACTTAGTGTTTATAGGCTATAATTCCGTTTACAGTTAGTAGGCTAGTAAATGTGAGTTAATACAACTTTACTTGCCTCTTGTAACCTAATTAATTAATAAATACAACGACCGGATAATAAAACCGGCAAACAGCCATGCTCAGTGGTTTAATAGTGTTCTTAATTAAAAGTATTTTACTGTAACGCTAGGCTTTGCAGCTCAGCGATTAAAGTGTTAATCTAATCTTTCATGAACTAACCTACAAGAAGTAGGCCGAATGTAAACTTGATCCACGTATACAACCATTTACTGCGGATCTTTGGTGGTGATTTGGTGATGGACAATACGACTCTTTTCAGTGAATCGACTCACAAAATTCAACTCTCCTAAAAGAGTCGACTCACCTAGCTCATTGACTTGTTTTGGCGTCAGTTCATGCAATAGTCTCACGTCTTCGGCCGATTTAGGCCTATTCAAAACTTTTTATATTTTTAACATCTAAAATCGCTATTTTGATCATTATTAGAGTGTTTTTTAATACACGTATGTAATCTGAACGTAAAAATATTATAGTTAAGTTTTTCAAAATGTGTTGGTAATTAGCCTGTTTTTTCAGGAAAATATAGTTTAATAATTTAATTTTAAATTATTTACAGTCAGACGAGACGATCAGATCAGTTGCTATGAACTAAAATTGTTTAAAAATAGTTCAGATTGTGAAAAGCTTATATTTGTAATATTATTCACTTCAGATCACGGTTTTGCAAATTAAAGAATAAAACAATTTTGCAATCTAAATTATAAATCGAAGTAGTTTCGTCCTCCTGTCAAACTAATGAAGAGAAATTACTCTTTTAAGATGTTAATTGCAGTCATATAATCAGGGACGTTACAATATCAAATTATTGAGGGGGGGGCAAAATCTAAAATTTCCCAACAATTTTGTCCGTATTTCCCAACTTTTTTGTGGGGTTCCAAACGCGCCGAAGTCTGGGTTATGATGAGTGGAATGAATCCCAGTGGAGATGGGGCCCTAGAGGGTCACCATCGGATTTTTTGTAAAATGGACTTCTCTAAGTAGGGGTTTTAACACAGCAGTTGCTTTATTGAGTACTTTAAGAATTTTTAATATTTTACAAGAACTTCAACACGTTCATCACATTATTGAGAAAAACATTCCCCATATTTTCCCCACCATTTTCTTTTAGCCAATATTTGCAGCAAACTTAAACATTTCCCCATTTTGGGAAAAAACCCAATCTGGCAACACTGGTCTGGTGGTCTGGAGCAATGCATGGCATGTCAGTGTCAGTCAGTGTTGCCACAATAACAAGGGTTGGGAATAAATTACCCAGAACATCATTTAAAAGAATTCAATGTATGTATTAGGTACAGAAATATTTGGATTTGTTCAACATTTTTGGATTGGAAATTATAACATGCTTTCTATTAATGTTGATAATTATAAACAAAAACTTTCGAAACCTGAACCCAAAGTTGGAGTTTTTGATGGTTTTTGCGTGCAATTTAATCCAAAAATCAAAATTCCGACTTTTTCCTAATCTTAAATTTCCCAAATTTTTGGATTTTGGGGGGGGGGGCGACGTCCCTGCATACATTGCATTGAAGCAACTTAGTTGAACAGCTGAAGCGGAGGAGTGAAGCATAAGTCAACTCGCACCTCTTTTCATTTAGCCACTGAGTCGCTAAAAAAATACGACTCACTAGATCGAGGCACATCACTAGTAGAAATGGTTAAAGCGATTCTTTTTATTGAACCGAATCGTTTGGATCGACTCACTTAAAAGAACCGAACAATGAATCGATTCATTCCGTTCTTATGATTAATTTAAGTCATTTCCTAAAGTCACTCGTTTAGATTGGTTTGGCACCATTTCTCGGTCTTTACGTCTATTTATAGATTACACTAGTGAAGTTAGTTATTGCTGTTACTGTAGTGATTGAAAAGATGTGCTATTGCAGTGACTCTTTTGGTGAGACTACGGTCGGGCGTGGTCAATGAGCATCGATCATGGTCCCCAGAACACTTTTTTTGTCACTAAACATATTATATGTATTTCTGTGTTCTCACTCTAACAGCCGCATTTTACCGCCGATTTGGTCCAAATTTGGTACACTCGTTGGTTTTCTAAGTAGCTCGGACTAGTTCGTTAGCAAAAAATCCAACTTCCAAAACACGTCTTTTGACAGGAATTAACCATTTTTGAGATTTTTCGTTCTTAGAATGAAACGTTTTGGGGTTTAATCTTAAACAATAACTATAGGAGTTTATTAAGTACATTTTATTTAGCCATATGGTTCCCCTGAAATCGATCAAAACGTAAAATACCCTAAAAGTAATCGGTTCAAATCCAAATGGGGAATTTTACCGTAGGGACAGCTTATGATCCGAAACAGCAAGTTAGAGGTGCAAACTCGCGGCTGGAGGAGTGCGTGAGCCGGGGTTCAAACAAATTAATTCTATTAATATATTTTGTACACGAAGGCAGCTATTCAGCGCCTTCGTCAGTAGACTAATTTCCCAAATAGCTGGTTGAAACAATAAAACGGATAAACCCTAATTTTGGAAATTCGCTCAATTCACGTAAGCGGTTCAGCTACGTATCGAATTATTTGGAGTTAGTTTTGTTTTCCGATACTGGAATTGGTAAGGCCAAGTGCAACTTTTGTTTTAATATTGTAAAGTAGGCCTAGGCCTACATCTGAGGTTCTACCTGGAATCTAAACATTTAAAAGGCATTTTATTTTCTAAGTTTTATTTTTTACTTATCTATACTAATATTATAAAGAGGTAAAGTTTGTTTGTTTGTATGTAGGGGGCAATCTCTGACACTACTGAACCGATTGAAAAAATAGCTTTACTAATAAAAAGCTACACTATCCCCGAGTAGGCTATAATTCATTTCGATAAAAACCTTTTTTTATTTCAATATTTGTAAATTTAGTCGGAAAAAATTCTAAGGTTAGGCCTAGAAATCCTAGAATGATAAACCAACACATGTATTTACATTTATTACCATAGCAACCAATTAAATAAAATAACTAGCTGTTTGCTCCAATATTTCCATTAACAGCTGATTTCAAAATTTGAAGCAATTATTTTTGTATTTTTAGCTTTTAGGTTAGGGTTTTAAAGTGTAGACCTGAGCCTTACTTTTAACCATTAACCTTTTAACCATTATTACAACCGCTGTTATAAAATATAAGAAATAATTTAATTTGAACATTTAACATTATTTACCATCTTAGTTTTGAGGTTATTATTAACCGTACACCTTTATTGTAAATAAAACATAGCATAGGTTTTTAGACGGTTCCATTGGGGCTTGGCGTGCGGAGCACGCAGGGGTCTCCCCTAGTCTATATAATAAAAATGAATTGCTGTTTCTTTGAAATCGCATCAATTGAGAACTGCTGGACCAATTTGGCAATTTTTTGTTTTAAAATGTTCGTAATAGTCCGAACTAGGTTTTTATATAAAGAAAAATTTGAAAAGTTTCACGAAAAAGTTTCAAATTTGGAAAAAACTAAACAGCCTCTTTTGTATGGACTCAAGACCATAGCGCTCAAAAACAGCTCTTTGTATAAAATGCTTAGTAACACATGTTTGTTTACATTCATTACCATAGCAGCTTTAGCAAATCTATAATCAGTTTATTATTCTTCAAAACCAATAAATAGCTTTTTAGATTAGATTGACAAATTAAAAGCAAACACAAACAAATAAACGGTACCAGGAACTGGCACATACTTTCTCACAAACATATTTAAATTATTAAACAGATTCACTGAGACTTGTAGGGTGGGGTAGGAGAGGTGATTTTTTATTAAAGTTGGAGATTAACAAATAAATATTATTATTATTATCTAGAGAGAAAACTGTTCCATCGATTTCGAACAAATTTGCACCAAACATGTCAATTAGGTCTTTATAGATGCACGAAAAATTGCTTTGAAAATTTTTGAAAAACAACCCCCTTTATGGCCATAAAACCCCCAAAAATCAGTTATTATTATTATTATTAGCTAAACGAGAATTTGTAGAAAGATGCGGTTTTTTGCATATGGTAGGACACATTAAAGGCTACAAATAAGCAAAATTTTATAAAAATCGTTAGAGCCGTATTTTTATAAAAAAATTATAACTGATTTTTTGGAGGTTTTTTGGCCAAAAAGGGGGTTGTTGTTCAAAAATTTTCAAAACCATATTTCGTGCATCTCAACAGGCCTACTTGAAATGTCTGGTGCAAATTTGTTTGAAATCGATTGAATAGTTTTCGCCATTTTGCTAAAAAACCCCCAAAAATCAGTTATTATTATTATTTTTAGCTAAACGAAAATTTTTAGACAGATGCGGTTTTTTGCATATGGTAGGGTACATTAAAGGCTACAAATAAGCCAAATTTTATCAAAATCGTTAGAGCGTTTTTTTTATAAAAAAATAATAACTGATCTTTGGGGTTTTTTGCAAAAAAAGGGGGTTGTTTTTCAAAAATTTTCTAAACTGTTTTTCGTGCATCTATATAATCCTACTTGACATGTCTGGTGCAAATTTGTTTGAAATCGATCGGATAGTTTTCGCCATTTCGCCAAGAAACCCCCAAAAATCAATTATTATTATTATTATTAGCTAAACGAGAATTTTTAGAAAGATGCGGTTTTTTGAATATGGTAGGGCACATTAAAGGCTACAAATAAGCTAAATTTTATCAAAATCGTTAGAGCCGTTTTTTTATAAAAAAATAATAACTGATTTTTTTGAGGTTTTTTGACCAAAAAGGGATTTGTTTTTCAAAAATTTTCAAAACCCTTTTTCGTGCATCTATACAGGCCTAATTGACATGTCTGGTGCAAATTTGGTTGAAATCGATCGAATAGTTTTCTCTCTAGCTTTGTATACATACAGACATACAGACATACAGACATACATACAGACATACATACAGACATACAGACAGACATTTTGTAAAAACCAATTTTTTGGACTCAGGGGGTCCCAAAACGGATATTTCCACAAAAATCTCAACATCGATTTTTTTTGCGATCACTATAGGCTACTTTCTCTATACTATAGTATAGTGAGAAAATAAAATCAATAAAACATGCTTAGGCCTACTATATTAAAATTCAATTTAAACATCGGTTGTTACATATTATTATAAATAAAACAACTATTATGGATCAAAAACTGAACATAATTTTAGGTTAGGCCTACAATGAACCAAAACACTTTTATTTGCAACCAATTTCTCTAATTTATAATCGGGTTATTATTCTTCAAAAACCAAAACAGTTTTTTTAGGTTAGATTGCCAAACAACAATCAACGAAAAATGCTTACTGTATTATAATTCAATTCAAACATCGGTTGTTACATATCTATTTACTTACATATATGCTGTTTAAAATATTGTTGATATAAATTGTTTATATAAATTGTTGACATAAACACCATTTGCAATTCAATAACTTAAGTCAAAAGAATGAAATTTGATAACTACCGTACCCTTAAAATTAAATAAAGCAATAGCGAAGCATTGCCGGGTCCACTAGTCTTATATAAATATTATTAGGATTCGCGTATTTTTATTTCCTTGACAATCGATTCATTTGCTGATTCGTTCAAATTGAACGGATGGTTCGTGGATCGCTCCTGACTGATAGACAACAGGTGTGTCCCTTGTGAAATTCACGTTCATCCTACACTCGGAACGGTTCACCTAATTCACGACACACAGTCTGCCTTCTTTTGGGGAAAAGTTCAGTTACAACATTACACTCATGTCACATTGGCCGGTTTACGTTTGAAATGTTTATTGTGTCAACCTAACCTAACCGAACCTTGGCATACTTGTATTGTGTTGCTTCATTCGACATAACAATAAATAATAACATTAAATTTACTATGCATCGCACAAACTTCTTGTTTTTTCCTTATCGAGTAAACTGCCATTTACGTTTCTTGGTCCAAGTACGCACACGCATAGCGTACAGTCGGATTCTGATTTTTTGCAACTATATAGTAGGCCTACACACATCTCCATATTCCCGACTAGGCACAGGGCGTAGAAGTCAGGGGGCAACATATCGTAAAAAAAATGTTATGTTTTATTATTAGTAAGCCCTCGTGAAAAATCACTGATAGATTAATTAGCTACTAGTGGACCGGGCAATGCTTCGCTATTGCTTGATTTACCTAACCTAAAATTATATTCAGTTTTTGATCCAAATCAGTTGTTGATAAAAATCAGCTGTTGATCAAAATCAGCTGTTTTAAGCTTTTCATACGAACAGCTGTTTTTTGTGCCCCTGATAAAATCAAAAGAAATCTTTCTTCTTCTTCCTTAAGATTGACCTTCCATAAGATTAACATGGCAACTTTGAGGGCCACTGGGGCGAAGCCCTTAACATACATTGAGCTCATTTTAAGGGAAGCACAACTTCAGGGTGAGCTCTGTAAAATGACACCAAAAACATCAAAATCTGTTAAAAACTCTAGGAGGAGTTCTACTCACAAAATAACCCCTAGCCAATTAATTGTGTATAGATGTATAGATAGATACATTAATAAACGGTATCAGTTAACTGACACAAACTTTCTCCCAACTTACTGTAGTCAAAATAATATTGTTTTTAATCATTTTATTTACTACTTTTTAGAACAAAACAAAAAAATAATATTCTACCTACGTCAATCGTATAAAAAAGTTATTGTCCCAGGCGGGATTCGATCGCGCGACCTTTGAATTACTGGCCGTCCTCGCTACCGTTGTGCTACCCCGTGCGGCCGTCGCCGTGATGCTAGATTGACAACATAAACTTGTTTATTTTTTTAACATTTCCCCATAATTATGAAACGCCGAAGTTTTGATAAAAGCGGGTGGTGTCATTTTGTTTGGCATCTTAAGCACTATAAATACTGAAAATTTGATCAAAATCGTTAGAGCCGTTTTTGAGAAATTTGCATTTTTGTCGTTTTTTATTGGTTTTTTGGGGTAAATTACCCTTAAAAATTAAAAATTCCAAAAAATGAAAAAAACGCCTGGAGATATTAGGGTTTAGTACCTACATACCAAATTTCATGAAAATCGGACCAATAGTGTCCCCTCTGGTCGTGTATACATACTGACACACTGACAGACAGACACCACGTTAAAAACACTTTTTTGGGTTCAGGGAGCACCAAAACAAAAAATTCCACTAAAAATATTTTTGGGTTCAGGGAGCACCAACACAGATAATTGCACTAAACAATTTTTTGGGGTTCTGGGAGCACCAAAACAGATAATTCAACTGAAAATTCAAATTCGAACATTTTTACGAAAACAATACTTTTTCCATATACTACGTATAGGGTGGAGAAAGTAAAAACACATCATTTAATAAAATATTATTTAAAAACAAATTTTATCTAGGCCTACCTAACAATGGAGATGTGATTTTTTAACTCGATAAAGGTGTAAATTATCTATACATATTAATAAAATAGGAGTCTCTGTCTGATTTCAAAATATAAGTTTTTTTTCTAAGCTCATATTATGGTTATTCACATATTACCAAAACCTAAACAAACATTTATACATTATTTATCTGTCTGTCTGTTTGTCAGGGCTAATCTCCGGAATGGCTGAACCGATTTTGGCGAAACTTTCATCAACATGTAGAAGACTTTAAGGAGAATGTTTTAGGGTGTTTTTCATTCCAAAAAATATTTAAAATTCTAGTTAAAAAGTGTAAAAATTATGGACAAAATTAGCGATTTCGTGGACAAGTGTTGGGGATATTGCGTGTCTATTTCGATTTAAGTCTTACATTATGTACAGGTCAGAGTTACCCCCACCACCCAACTTAGATCCAAGTACCTCTGTCTAATCAATCATCCTTTCCATAAAAATTCCTATTAAACAATTAAAAAATATTGTGTATATTGTGATTTGCATTGGCAATTTGGCACTACCATATGTCACCGCAGGGGTAGAGCCTCTAGTAAGGAATATTATTATAGTCTAGTACCTTTTTATTAATAAAACATATTAAATTTAATGTATTCCTAACCTAATTTAAAATTACTAGACATGTGTAGGTATTTTCTGTTTAGTGTAGGCTGTATGATCCTTTTTGAGGTTAGAAGTCATTGAAAATGTATATCTTTTACAATCCTTTTTGTTTACTTGGTTCTTCAGAAGAAATTACTTTACACCTTCAAACAACAAACTATATCTAAGTGGGTATATGCAGTTAGGGACTTTAAACATCATGTCAGAAAAAGTGTCTCTTTAAACATTTTACTCAGACCAGAAATAAATCAGAATTGCAGTATGGCCGGGTAAACTTGAGTATTCCCCCTCTCTCTCCTTTCTTTAATCATAATATACCCTCAATTGGACTAAAAAAAATAAAATATTAATTTAGTACTTGCCTTAGCAATCACTTATGGTTGTTTTAATTAGATCCTCAGCCAGCATCAGAAGTCAAACACTCAAAAACACTTCTCATGATTACACTGATTAATAACATTAAATATGAAACACATTTAATACTTAAATAAATAAAAACATAAATTTACGAGACTTTAAAACTTTAGTGACACTTAATAAAATTCTTTTGTTGTTAATGTCACAGTTTTTAAGTGACACAGTGTGGCTGCTATTTTTTTTTTTTTAAACCAGGAGGGTACTAATTTTATTTTATGAGAATTGTGAGTAAAATAAAAATGGGCTGCAACATTTTGGGACTGAAAAATTAGTAGGTTTCAGAAATTTTAACACTAGGTTTATTAGTAGAATAAACACTGCTAGTAGCAGTTTTATTGTTTTCTTGCAAGACGCATTGGTTGTGATTAAACTCGTGTATATAGTGTACAAAATCAATAACAACGGACATAACAAGCAAATCCTTAAGACTGTAAGCATTCGATAGCAAAAGTCTGAAAATTGTATTCATAACACCTTTTATCATAACCTTATTATTAAAGGAGTTGTTACATAGTCTTATGCTCGCATTCTAGTATGTGCTTAAAAGCATATTCTTAATTTATATTTTGTAAAATTGCATGAAAGAATAACATCTGTTTACTAGATATATTTTCTCTCTGTTGCAGGCATTGGGATAGACGACACATTTGTTATGTTGGCAGCCTGGAGGAGATCACCCATATCCATGAGTGTCCCTGAACGCATGGCGCACATGTTATCCGACGCTGCAGTTTCCATAACCATCACCTCGGTCACGGACATGGTCAGCTTGTGGATTGGCATGCTAAGTCCTTTCCCTTCTATAAGGATTTTCTGCATTTACTCAAGTAAGCGTAGCCTATTGCATTTGTATTAATCACTAAATTATCTGGAGGATTCTCCAATACTGACAAAATTTCTGTTTCTACAGTTAGGTTGGTCGTTAACTTCTCCCCACGATCAGTACTGTTTTTTCCATAGCGAGGATGGAAGTCCTTCATGCCATTATCTAGGTTCGACTCCATCCATCATTTTTAAATAGCTTGATTTGTTTAAAACTGTGAAGGCCGTAGCCAGGAAAACTTTTCGAGGGGCTCAGCCCAGTACCGGGGATTTGAATTTAAACCTTTTTAACACGTTCACTGCTAAGGACGCACATGTGAGCTTGACACTGAACACTATGAGAAGTGCACAGTGCATTGCACACCAACCCTTGTATTGGGAGATTTTTAATACAAGAGCATTGCGTGCTTCACGCAATTTTTGTTGAACTTTCGTAGTTTTCTTATTTAATAGATGAGATCAAGCTCACAAGAGATAAGGCTGTAACCTACTGCATCTAAATAACCCAAGCAAATCTAATTATCAGTATGCATGCAGTGCACAATGATGTAAAATATGTTGCTGGATTCTCTGTTGTGTTGTCTATTTTATAATTTAATTTGCGCTTTTTAAACCTAGTATTTGATATTTGATATTTATTTTTACTGTCATTAAACAATCTTAAAACTGCAATAGACATTGTCTTAAAAACTATAAAAACAATATTTTAAAAACTTACAACGATATACATACACAGATATAAATAGATATACAACATAAAGCAATGAAAACTTATACATTGCATTACAATAACGAACACTAGACCAACAGACCAATAACTAATTTGCCATAATTTCAACAGACTCCGTGCCAGGATTTTATAGAATCGTCAAATTCTGTTATACTGTACAAGGCTTTTGCGTTGAGCCAGGTCTGTAAATCATTTTTGAATTTTTCCCTGGGCAGATGCTTAACATCATCTGGCAACATATTCAATAACCTTACTCCAATCTGACCAAAGTGGGCTTGAGATTTTGTGAGTCTGACTTGTGGAACATTTATCTTATTTCTATTCCTTGTGTCATAAGATGGACTTCGCTACGAGGATTAAGACTACTTAAATTATCCCTGACATGCAGCAGACACTGCAAAATAAACATTCTTGGCAAAGTCAATATTTTCAACTCAATGAAATGTTCTCTACAAGAAGTAAATTTACCAAGTTCCAACATTGTGCGCAAAGCTCTCTTTTGCCAGAGAAAGACTCTTTTTGCGTTGCATGAATTTCCCCACAATATTAAACCGTAATTTAAATGAGAATTAAAAAATGCATAATATGCCATCAAAAAAATTTTCTTACCCAAACAAGTTTTAAGTGTTTGCAGTAAAAATATTACTCTAGATAGTTTGGAACACAAATAATTTGTGTGATGATCCCAATTCAACCTACCATCCAGAAGTATACCTAGCAATTTAACTGGTTCAATGTCCAGATTTTTCTGTAAATTGCTCACAGAGAAGAGTAGTTGCTGCTCTGTTTTATTAACATTGAGCTTAAGGCTCGGCTCTCCACATTCAAAACTACGATATTGGGTACCAATTTCAATGTTAAATAACCAAAACATACCTTCACTATTAAGCATATTTTTGTGCTGTTTTTGTTAAAAAACGAAAGCTGTATTTTTTTTTCTTAAAGTAAAATAGATTGTGGGTGTTTATTGCTAAGGATTTTTGCAATATCTCTTTTTGCAACTGAGTAAAAAATTTATAAAGTTTACTATTTTTTAATATTTATATCATACGTTTATGAAAACAATAAAACGGTTTCTGAAAATGTATTCGGCAATCAACATCCGCATATGACAGTACTTCAAAATGAAACCAAATTTTTAAATTTATTCCACGAATTAACGGAAAAAAATGACTTATTCTGTAGCATTAGTCTTATGGGAATCAGATTCAATATGGCAGGCAGGCAAGCGCCCCCTTAAGTGATTTTTTTGTAAACTAGAGTACAGATCTTTCCAACATAGTGTTGGTCATTGCTTTAACTTCTTCTAAATTTCAAATGGCTTTAATCAACGTTGTATCATCTGCATGTAGGACTGATTTGTAAGGCAGAGATCCTGGAAGGTCATTCATATATATTACAAACAAAAAGGGGCCAAGTACAGAACCCTGGGGGACCCCATTTTCCACCTTCATCAACTCTGTTCTTAGATTGTTGACAGATACTAGTTGCTCCCTATTTGTGAGATAAGACTTTAATAATTTCAATTCTACACCCTCTATCATGTAGTATTCTAGTTTATTTAAAAGAGTTACATGACTGATGGAATCAAAGAGTCTGGCGCCCGACTCAAGAGTTTTTATTAATTCTTCACTTCTACAAATATCCGCTGTCAATTCTGTAGTTTTTTGTTGCAGCTCCTTATTTTCTTTTTCCAATATTAAAATATCTCTTCTTAATTCTATGTCCTGCTTACTACACAACTCAAATGATTCATTGCAAAGCATTTTTTCAGTATTTAGCTGTTTTTCCAAATCAGCTATGTCCGCACCTTTTAATAACTCACTCGCTTGCACCCTATCTTTATCTACATACACTGCATTTACAGTATTCAAAATATATTCTAAAGAAATAAGAAACGAACCTAGTTCTTCATTTTGAAGAATAGTTTTAAAAGTCCTTGCCTTAAGACACATAATAGAAATATGCTCAATTAGACTGTTTTCAAAAAGGAAATCTGATTGGAGTATTCTGTTTATTATGGCTGTCACTGTTTCAGTCTTTTTCCTCTCCTAGCCATTTTTTTAGATATGAAAATTTGTCTTTAACTAAAATATTCAGTGTAATTATATATAAATAAATGATGTAATTCAATTTTACCTAATAGTTTTCCTTGTCTGTTTACTCAAACCCAAATGGTCAATATTTATTTAGGCTTAGCAAACAATAATAATTATAGTATAACATGATTAGACACAGATATTAAAATTAATCTTTTTATAACCATTTGGATTTATATGTTTTAAAGATTTCACACTTAATACACCCTACAAACTTCACTGACACTTGTCAGATCCTACACAAAACTAAACAAAACAAGTAGGTACAAAAAAACTTTCCAGTAGCACCAAAATATTCCGAGAAAATGTAGAAAACACTGAGATCAGTGGGATGCAGTAGGTTACAGCCTTACTCAATTGTGAGTATATCTTTTAATATTAATTTTTACTATTAAATTTCAGGATTTGGGGGGGTTCCCCCCCCCCCCCCGGCTACGGCCTTGACTGTGACTTTTATGTTATTTTGTAAGCCTGATAAGAGAGGTAATGAATCCGGTCTAACATAAGTTCTGTCTACAGTTCCGTGGCCTATCTGAAAACAAACAAAATGTTAAAGTATCTTCTACGAAGTATAAAAATGTATTTCTAAATAACAAGTAACAATAAATATTGTAATAGTTTAGCTGATGAATTAGTAGTCTACTACAAACGCAACATTTAACTAGTGAAAAGATGGAACACTTTTTCGAGACTTCGGCTCAATGTGATCCAACTTGTTAACCGTGAAAATCGGGTTTTCCATACCCAAAAACATAAAACGATACTCCACACTGTATTTTCAAAATTTTGACCCAAAAACGTGACCCCGAAACGCTACGACTTTTTAACTATCTAAATCGGTTTTCCCGTACCCAAAAATATATAAAATGTTACCCCACACAGAATTTTCAAACGTTGACCCAATATTTTAAAAATTTTGACCCATATACGTGATCTGGACGCGCTACGACTCACGCTAGAAATCTCAAAAGTTTTTCAACTCTCCGCAAAAAAATTACAAAGATTTTTGATACCCCCAGAAGTTTTCTACAATGTCTGTGAGTGCTTATACCGGTGTATCGTGTTTACAGGAAAACAGACTTACAAAAAATGATCGCATAACTACAATACTTCGGCATTTTTATGCGAGTATTTTCTTATTATCTGACATTAAATTCTTTAAAACTGAATATATTTGAGTCAAACAGTATTTTTATTATTAAAAGTTTTTATATGGTACTCAGTCGATACCTATTTAATTGTAAATTTGTCAAATTAACGGTTTTCAAGATATTATTCTACATTTAAAAGTTTAAATGTAGTTGAAATTTTAAAATGAGTGATGTACAGTGTCCTCAACCTTGGAATGTGTGCTAAGGGGAGAAGAAAAGAGGAGCCCCACGATTTGTTTGTTATGCCTGAAACATTGTTATACTTTTATTATTGTGGCTCGTGCATCATTGAAGATGGG
Source organism: Philaenus spumarius (assembly GCA_018207615.1). NCBI lineage: Eukaryota > Metazoa > Arthropoda > Insecta > Hemiptera > Aphrophoridae > Philaenus > Philaenus spumarius. Next base: position 20,441 of record JAGFPH010008803.1, read on the forward strand.
TAACTTTGTCGTTGAAACTCGTTTGAGTTACTTAACATATTAGTTGTGGGATTCTGGGTTCAAGATTTATTCTATCAAGTACATCTTCTCATAAGTCAAGCTCAATATTTATTTGTACGTATATATATTTACTAGCTTTAAGAATAGCAAAGCAGTATAAAATCTGGTACCAATTCAAGAAGGTTTTTTGGAGGTAGAAAATTAATAAATTTTTCATTACTCCACCATTTTGTTTCTGCAAGTGTTGCACTGCTAAAATTTTCACAGAACATTTTTAAAGCCTCTGTTGTATGGTGTGTAAAGTTTCAAAAAGATCGATGCATTAATGGGCAAGCTATACAAAATCAAACGTTTAAACCTCTTCGTGGGACACCCTGTATGAATAACATATGTGAGATTCAGTCTGTTACAGAGTTGTATGTAGCTAAAGCAGTAATTTGTGAAACATAGTTTTCGTGGAATTGGTTGTACCACCAAGACAAGCGAGGATACCAAATCTTAAACCAAATTTCTGACTCATTTAATATGATTTATATAGTATATAAAACAAGGTATGCTTAAAACTTGCCTCACAATTCTAGCTAACCTTGGCCAACAGAATATACAGAAACCCCGACTGCCTTGTTAAAGCCACATGCTGTGAGATGTCAATGCCATCCATTGCTACATACAGAAGCCTACAATAAAACCTACTGTTTTGACTTTTGCCTGACAAAAGACAAATGCCGCACAGAGGGAACTATTAGCTAGACTTCAGGGGGGCTTGTTAGAAAATTATTTGTTTTGTTTGATGACCTAACATAATTAGGCTCTCAGTGAGAAATTGAGTGTCAAGTTCGTTGGCATAATTAGGGAGAGGATGCAAATTTTTTTAGGTGTAATGAAATAGAAATGAGGTTGAAATACATAATGTTTGTGAGCTTTATAATAAGCACACGGAAATTTAATAACAAGGTCTAGGAATTAAGGCTATTACTATGAACGTAATGAACGCAGAAATTGAGTAATCTGCCTCAGTATTCTTGCGTGACACAACACCTCGCAGCCAAAATCTGTAACACAGAATATCTTAATCAAATTTTAGAGGTGTACATATCTCGGATGAACTCAAGAGCACATCTTGAATCAGAACATTGAGTGTGCTCTGATGTAGGTGATACAGTATTGTATTGAGTGCCTTGAGTATTGCATAAAGTTCTGCTGTATATACAGAAGAAGCTGAGAGTAAAATTTAGATTATTAACAATTTATGGCCATTTTTTCGTTTCTGAGAAAAAAAACGTTCAGTGATAACAGATTAAAGGTCACTTCACACACATCAGCCCAGTCCCGTCGCAGGTCAGAGATATATTCTTGGATCGACTTTCTGTTGCGCCATCTACACTAATCCTGCTTAGTTCTGGCGCAGGTCCGTCAGTCTTATTTAGATTTCTTCCGACCTATATTTTGTGATTGATGGATGAGCCTGACGATATTTTACAGTCCTCTACTACGTAATTATCAAAATGAATGTCGCAAAGTTGATAGAGTTTGTTCTCCAACATGTTTGTTTTGTACGATCTGTCTGACCAGAGGAATCCATACATGGCTGCGAAGATCGATATTTGGGAGAAGATAGGTAAACTATTTTTAAAGTACTTAGTTCCATCATCCGCCAGTTCCTTAAATAATGTGATGAATTCTCCCTCACTTTCTCTTTTCCTCCTCACATCATGAACCCATAAGTCGAAGAACATTTTCTTGCTTTTCAACGTCTAAGGTTATCACTACTGTACACTTCAGTAAACATTGCCAACTAAATTTAAAAAATGTAGAAAATTATTAATCTCCTTCACATACATCAAACTGCACTTGACTGTGACTAAACTGGCTGACAATTTATCTCAGTTGCACCTAAGACTGAACTGTGACTGGACTGATATGTGTGAATGGACCTTAAAATATAATATACCAAAATATTGAACGTTTATGGCTGCCATATTAGAATGGCATAAAAGTAAGGTCAAATTTTTTCAAAATGTTTAATTTTAAAACAGTGTAACACTTGAACTATGTTTATAATTGAAATCACTTCAAAAACCACCCACACTCCCAAATGACTTTACGGGCACTTGTATTTAAAACATACCGTTTATTCTTTAGGTTGAAAATAGCAGGATTTCAATAGAAACCTAGTCCGGAAACTGATTCGTTCTAAATAAACCCTGTAATGTAACATCGCAGCGAGCATTCAAACGATCTAATTTTTCAAGTTGAACTGTTGTGTCGGCTGTTCAAGCTAGCAGAACCTACGCGGACATGACCTAAGGTTATAACTGAATTCCCATATTTGATAACGTTAGGTTAGGCCAGGGCTATTTCGAAAATGGAACTATTTTTTGTGCAACAATATACCTCGTCTCTGTTGCTGTAAAGCCTGTTGGATATGGTTCTGTTGTTTATTTTAAACATATTTAAAACTTACCGTATCGAGTGTTTTATTTTCAACCTTTCTAAAGAACTTTAATAGATCGTATTCGTCATGCTAAAGCACAAAAAGCTTTAGAACACGTAGCGTTAGACCCTGCTGTATTTAATAGAGATCAAGAAAATGATTTTCCAAACAGAATAAAAGATCTTTCAAGTACAGTATGTTTTGGATGCACCACATTGAAATCTGCAGAGCAGCATTAATGTATGTAAAGAAATAACAATTTGAAGCATCCACGGAGTAAAGAAAAGGTATCAGGTGAAGAGTAGTTTAATAGCTTCTGTTATACCCTGTATTCTTTTTGAGTTCTGTCCTGTGTAAAGTGTATTTAAAATTAAAATTTCGTTGTTCCGTAATAATGAAATAAGCAATTGTGAAGTAATATTTAATATCTACAACCAAGGGTGTTTTAGTTTCCATTTTTGTTGGTATAGACCGTACCAATTGCTACTAATATATATATGATATCTATATACTGCATATAAAAGCCAAACAACTGACTCATTCATCGCTATATCTCAAAAACAACCAAACTGATTAACTTCAAATTTGGCAAGGTGGCCCCTAATGTTCTCTAGGTGTGCAGTAAGATGGGATTTTGAAAGATTTGATTCTAATTGGAATAAAAAAAAAGCCGAAATCATATTTTGTATTACTTATAATATAAGAAAAAACAAGGCCACAGAGCTGAAATTACACCCAGTCACTTTTGTTTTTCTCCTTAGAAACTACAGGCATACGAATTTTGCTACAATAATGTCTTTTCGACAAAATAAAAGTGGAAAAAACAAGAGACTTAAAACAAGTAAAAAGCACAAGGGCAATCTTTGAAAGTAGCAGGAGTGGATTTGAGGAATGGCTGTTTCTTTCATGTAAATGGCTGTTTCAGTTATATGTAACCTGTTCACGTGTGAGTTTTTCTGACAGTCTGGTGGTACTGCAGCCAGAGGGGCGAACAAAAAACGAAGTTGTAAAAAAGTTTTATAAAACACAGTAATTAAAAGAGATATCCTTTTTTCCTTAAGCCGAATTTACTATTTTCTATTGCAATTCACACCAATTCTGTTTAGTTCTGAATAAGTTGGCTTGCAAATACCAATAGTCTGGCTACAAAAAATCGAAACGGCACGGGTGGTGGTGGGTAAAGGCTTTTGCCTAAAAACCTGACTGGTAGTAGTTCGTTTTTAGAACATAACTATCACTAACGCTTTTTCTTTTTTCAACACTATAAATCGGCTTCAGAAAACCAATAACCTACCTTTAAATATGTAAATCCCAGGGGTTATGTTGTATATAAAGGCTTCGCCCTAACAATCTTACTCGAAATTTGCACACAGAACTACACATTGAATTTATGTTTTCAAAAAGGATCCGCGTTTATGCAACTTGAACTTTAGTTATTGAAATTTTCCAAAAGTACCGGTACCAATATAAAAAAATTACATCTTTTTCCATAAGCATGGGTGTGCAGCTAGTATTTGTATACTGTTTACTTGCCTGATCAATCATTTTAAACAATCAATAGTTGAAAGCTGTTTCGCATATCTGTCAGGCATCATCAGAACAATAAAAATACTAATTAAAACATTGTTGTAAAACAGATTAGCCAACAGACTAAAATCTGTATTTAAATGAGTTATAATAAAACATAAAAGTGAACAGTTACTTACTCTGACGTTTTATTTTATATTAATGGTTTTTGAACTGTCTGTTGGCTAAATTTGTTTACAACAATGTTTTTATTGTTCTGAAGATGCCTAACAGATAGACGAAACAGCTGTCAACTATTCACTGTTTATAAGATTGCTCAGGGAAGTAATAGTATATAAATATCATGTTTTTAATATGTGTAATTTTATAGTATAAGTTATTCTATTATAAATTTTATACTTTTACTTTCATTTAGTGGCCTATTGGATATATTTAAGTAGACATTTAACTATCTTCCTGTTCGTGTATTTCAGGTTTCGCAGTGGCATTTATATTTGTATGGCATTTGACATTTTTCGCTGCTTGTGTCGCCATTGCAGGCTACGCTGAGCAGGATAATCGGCACTCCATTACATTTGCTAAAGTCAAACCAGTCTCTCAATCAGGTATAGTACATTCATTACATTCATATTATATTAGTATTTGGCCTATATTTAACTTTATAAAATCAAAATAAATTATATACCAGGTGTCTTAAAAGTCCCACCCCCTCCCTTTAACTTTTGTGTTTGTTAAAACAAACAAATATCCTTTGGGCAACGATACTAACTTAGCCCAAAGTATCTTTTGAAGTAATCGGAAATTTTGAGTGTCCCCTAAAAATGGGGGATTTTGGGGGCAACTCAATATTTTTAAATGGGAAGTATGGTCATGTGATACCTCATTTTAAAGGTATATTTAAGATTAGGAAAATGACATAAAGAAAATTAAAATCGACCACCCAAAATAAAATGGCGGCCCTAATGTGTTGAAATAAATCGACATAAAGTTGCTAATATCTCGAAAAAGAAGAGTTTTCAGAAAAAATTTCATGAGACAAAAATGTTTATTTCAAAGTGCTTGACAAATAAAATTGAAATCGATTTCGTAAATTTTATTTTTTACAAAATTTTCTAAGATGGAGGAGTAAAAATCAAATTTACGACATCGATTTGGAAGCAATTTTTTAGATCAAGCACTTTGAAATAAACATTTTTTGTCTCTTGAAATTTTTTCGAAAAACTCTTCCTTTTCGAGATATTAGCAACTTTATATCGATTTATTTCAACACGTTTAGGGCCGCCATTTTGTTTTGGGTAGTTTGATTTTAATTTTCTTTATGTCATTTTCCTAGTATTAAATAGACCTTTAAAATGAGGTATCACATGACCATACTTCTCATTTAAAAATTTTGAGTTGTCCCTAAAATCCCTAATTTTTAGGGGACACTCAAAATTTCCGATTGCTTCAAAAGATACTTTGGGTTAAGTTAGTATCTTTCCCCAAAGGATATTTGTTTAACAAACATAAAAGTTAAAGGGGGGGGGGAAAGTGACTTTATAACCACTCTGTAAATGTACTCAATGAACTGAAGAAGCTAGAAGTTAATTTTTGATTGCACTTATCAAACTATATGACACTGAGGGAAATGTCCTGTCTGTCAACAGAATACACCAGACCTTACAACTTCCTGACAGATGTACAGTTGAACCATTTAGGTTTTTTTCTAGATTTTTAATATAAAATGACTTTTGAGAAACTACTTTTGAAGCAAATTTTCCTGCCACCCTACTTCTCTGTTAAAATTATACAGAGTATTAAGGGGGTGCTACCCTGTCCACCATATTGAATCTGATTCCCAAAAGAGCAACACTACAGAATAAGTAATTTTTTTTTCGTTAATTCGTCGAATAAATTCAAAAATTTTGTTTTATTTTGAAGTACTGTCATATACAGATGTTGATATACATTTTTAAAAACCGTTTTATTGTTTTCATAAACGTATGATATAAATAGTAAAAAATAGTAAACTTTATTAATTTATTACTCAGTTGCAAAAAAAAATATTGCAAGAAATCTTAGCAATCAACAACCACAATATATTTTACTTTAAGAAAAAAAATACAGCTTTCGTTTTTTGACAAAAACAACACAAAAATTTGCTTAAAAGTGAAGGTATTGGTTATTTAACATTGAAATTGGTGCAAAACTTCGCCGTTTTGAATGTAGGGAGCCGAGCCTTAATAACATATTATTGTCTTCAAGAGAGGACTTAAGCTGAAAAAATTGCAGAAGAAACGCAAGTTCTAAAAAATGTGTACTAATGCTCTGTCTGCTTTATTATCAGTCTTTTAGTAGTTCAAGCATTTTCAGCTAGATATCAGCACTCACTAAGGAGATTCACATAGTTGGTTTGACCCACATACTTTCCCCTACTTCTTTGATTTAATAAACCATTTAAATACCATCAACGTTTCTATTTTATTTTATTTAATTAATTCACCTCAGTCGTGACCAAAGCTGTTTGCAACGTATCCACACTGTAAATTTTCATCGAGTGATCTAATCATTTTATAGTAGCACTTAGTAGGAAGTGTACTCTCAAAGAAAATTATATCAATCACAATTATCAGATCTGGGAATGTACAAAAAAAGATCTTTAATGTAGTACGGTATATGTACAGGGTGAAGCGCTTGAGTTTCCGGTTGCTTTATCTTTTACTGGATCAGAGCCTTAATAAAGCATGGCTAGAACACATATGACTTACTATTTGAAAAAAAAATATTTTGGGGTAATTCACCCCTAGAGGAGGGGATGATACAGATGTCGGTGTGAATCCTTGCACTTGGCTTCGCCCTGATGCGATGGGCCGGGGGTGTGGGGAAAGAGCATAAGCGGAGAAAAAAACCATTTTCCCAAACCCCTTTCTAATGTGATTCATCCTTCAAACTAACTAGTGGATGTTTACCTCACCCTTAACACATTCACTGCTATACAAATTTCGTATTTCCTATGCTAGGAGCTGACCTTTTATTTTTTATATTTATAGCCCAAATGAGTAGAAATTACTTAATTTTTCATTTTTGAACCTTTCTACGTAATAGCCACTAATATTTTAAAGCGGACGCACATAGGTTTAAAATTGGCGTGGTATTGAAAATACTCCCAATATGGGGGTTGGTGTTCAATGCACTATGCGTCGGCCGCTTCTCATAGTGTTCAGTGTCAAGCTCACATGGGCGTCCTTAGCAGTGAACGTGTTAAACAGAGATATGTACCGGGTACTGATGTTTTTAGTCAGGTTAGTAGCGGTTCGCTCAAGTGCCAGCATTCGCGCTGGTATCTGTAAATAAAAACAATAGAAAATTACTGTTAATAGTGTCAAATCCATAGCAAAGTTTTCAACGATGATAAGATGAATAGCGCCTTAGATAAATATTTATTTTAATTAGTACTTGTGCAGGGAAACTAAAAATTGTTCCTTAGTAAAGCACGGCCATCCAGGCTTGTTATTAATAACAGAAAATCTTACATGGTCTGTATTAAATGATAACGTATAAAAGAAAGTAGATTTGTTTCAATATTGAGAAGCTTTTCATAGCTCTTACAACATTTAGTGCAATTTACACGCCTTCTTTATAACTTCCTAACACGATTACACCAGATGAGTTCAAGCGTAACCAATTATAGAAGAATGTTTGGACTAAACTTTTGGAGTGAAATGTCATTACTTTCTGTTCCACTTGGCTGGTTCTACGGCGAGACCACAGCCAACCAATCGACCACGTAATGGCTGCGTTGTGGATTAGTTCGGCAATCTTTCTCTGTTTTTACTTTCTAATGGGTGCGGAAATTCAGCAAATAACCATTTTAAATATATTCTTACCGTGATTAAAAGTTTACAAAAATAAAACAGTATAACTATTGTAATTGTATAATCTTTTAAATAATTATTGTTAGAGGTGTGTACAGGATTTGATGGATTGAGCAGGAAACATTTTTGGTAAAAAGGCGAGATCGTGACAAGGTTGGGCCATACACTGAGCCCTATTCCTCACCTGTTTTCAAGTCACGTAGGGTAGCCTAACATTGTTTTATGTTGCATCAGTTTCAAGTTTGCTTGCAATCAGAAGACATTCATATGTTTAAACTCGACTTAATCCCTTGATTTCTTTCTGTGGGGGACGCCTCAAAAGCTTAGTGTATTCATCTCCAGTAGCTTCAATTCAAGATCTCAGACAGTGCATTAAGGATGGTATTGAGAGTATTCAACAAATGCCTGGAGTTTTCCAAAGAATGCGGAAATCTATGAAGAGACACTTAGATTCATGTGTGCAAAACAGTGGCCATTATATTTATAAATTTATAATCGCATATATTATTTCTCAAGACTATTTTTTTGTCGGTACGCCATAACTTCCTTAATAAATCATCAAATTACATGAATGAGGCATCATTTTAAAGCTTTCCTTAACCACTACACGGGAAAAATAGACAAACAGCTTAAAATTCATGTTTTAATAACAAAAATTGATTTAAAAAACTTTTATATTATACTCTGTATGTTCCTAATGAAAGGCGCCATCTACTAACCATCTGTTTAACTAGCATGACAGCTGTTAGTTAGATTGTTTACACTGTAAGATTGTATAGGGAAACTGTTATTTATAAACCAATGTAAATAAATAAACTTAATTAACTGAATTAAATCAACATGTTAAATCAGGTAAATGTAGGCCTACTCCGAACTTGCGAAATATTCGCACGGGTCAGCTAGTTATTATAAATTTGAATAATTATAGTTATAGACAACTACCAACAAATTAAGCTTTTAGCCAATAAGTAGGTTATCTCTTGAGCTATGGTGTAAATAAAAAACCGTTTTGTTTGTCATTAAAATATAACTATTTGTTTTCTAATTTTGTTGTTGATATTAAACATTTTAAATGGCCGCCATTTAAAAAATAAATACAAGAACATTGTGGTTTTTTGCACAATGGTAAAACGATACCCAACAAATATGTAGCCTACACCAAATTTGAGCTCAATATCTTTTATATTTCCAAATATATTAAGTGTTTATTAAAAAAAAACCAAATTGGGAGAATTTGAAAAGTACCGGTAAGATTTTCTGGACATTTGTTTACATGAACTTTTTTGATTAGTGTTGCCAGTCGTATCGGCTCAGAAAGTGCTCGGGACATTATGCGAATCACCCTGTATATACAGAATGTACATAAAGTCCTGTTAAATGCATTCATTATATTTGTTACGGAAAATAAGTTAACACAACTTTGTACCTATCTTGTGTTGCATGACAGGACAAATTGTTTGACCTATATGATATGCAGGGCTTGGGGGGGGGGGGGGGGGAAGGGGTTAACCATTTCAAATGTAAAGGTAGGTCATGTAATACACCATTGAATATTTTATTAAAAGATTGTTCATCTAGCTTCATTTCAAAATAATGGACAAAGTTTTGAAGTTTGAAGTAACATCAAAGTTCTGGGAAATGATGTTTTTCTTATAACATCATCTATTTTAAATATAACTAAAATACTATCCTATCTTGGTAAGATATTTAGATTGTATTTGAATTTTTTGAATTTAGTTATAAAACATTGACGAAACCTCAATACCCTCAACAGCCTATTCCTAATATTAACAAATTAATAACCTGTTTTGATGTTATATAAAAATATAATTTTCCAGAAGATACTGAGCTCTAGTTTGCACCATTATGTTTCTCTTTTAATAAGCTTTACAAATGTGTCTTACATGTCCTACCCTTACAATTAAAACCCCCTTCCCACCCAAGCCTCCCAAAACCATAGAGGGTCAAATATGTCAAAATAAATCTCCTGTTATGCAACACAAGATAATGAAGGGGTTAAAGGGACATTATGAACACTCTGTCTTTATGTTCGCCTTTTAACGGCAGCATTTTACGTCCGATTTGGTCCAAAATTTGGTTTTCTTATGGGATTTCTAAGTCCCTCGGCCTAGTTCGTTTGCCAATAAACAACCGGAAGCACGTTTTTTGACCGGAAGTAACGTATTTTTGAGATTTTTCTTACTAAACCAACCTGTGTACCAAATCGGATGTAAAATGCTGCCATTGGAGTGTGAACACATAAAGACATATATATATATAGGCTAATAAATGTAATTCAGAGGAGGTTCAACAATTTAAAATGCGGTCATTTCCCAAGTAGCACACATCGTTGGCCCAACGTTGGGGAATTGTCGGCACCGTTGGGGAATGGTGGGTTGGGGTGCCAACATATTGCCAACAGAGGCCCAACCGATAATTCCTTCTGTTGGGCCAACAATGAAATTTTCTGTTGGGCCAATGTTGGGAGTTAGTCTGTATAAAATTATCTTTATTAATTCCTTATTATATTAATATTTACGTGTAATAAACATTATTTAAAAATCGGTTATATTGTTAGATTAAGTGATATAAAGTTATTAATACAGTTCATGATTTTATAACATTTAGCGTGTATCGGTGACATCGCGAATCCGCCATTATTCTATCCGCCATTACAAAAAGTCCATTGTTCATCCTCATTTCCTCAACGTTCTAGTTTTGCATTTGCAGCAAGCAGCCAAGCATCATTGTGACTTCAGTGACTTGTGTGTTCATTAAGTCTGTGTCATTTGGCATTTTCAAATAAAAATGATTTGTTTTCTTAAAAACTTTATCACCATTGTGTGTTCTAAGTCTGTGTCCTGCCTTGTGAAGTGGAAGTGATTGATTTTTTTCTTTGCAAGTAAGTACAGCACTTATATACTTTTAGATTAGTAAAAAAATACTAACAGGGGTTAGTTCTTGTCTTGTTTTAAAATAAATAATTGTTCATAATTAATTATAACATGCGATTTCAGTTTTATTTTTTAAAGTGGTAGGTTACTTGTTGTACACTACCTACCGGTAAATTAACTTTTAGGTTAAACTAAGTGATTTTTAATATTTGGTAGACTAGCTTAAAGGCCTATAAGGTAAAATATTAATTATAAAAAGATTTTACAAGCTGGACTAGGTAGTATGCATAAGAATAATTACATAATTTACAGTTTGCTATTTGCCAAAGTAGGCTAATTAATGTTTATAGGCCTAGGCCTACTTGGGGGAATAATAATGCTTCGTTTCTATTGTTTATAAGATAAACAAGTTATTGAGATTAAAATTAATAAAACAAATAGCCTACACTCAAAAAATACGGGCGAAGTTTACTATTCGACCCTAGGCTAACCTATGGCAACAGAAATGCATGAATAATAAAAAAAAAACCTAAAAGGTTCTAACCTATAGTAGGCCTATTTAGTCACAGTATGTTTACCTGTATTCAACATTTAACAGTAGGCCAGAATGTAAAACAACGTCGTTGTCTGCAAAAATATTAGGCTAGGGTCGAATAGTAAACTTACGCCAAAACCTGTTAGATACTTCGACAACTGCAAGCCTACTTACTAGGTATCTTGTTAATTACATAATTAATTGGTTCTTGGTTAGGTTATGTCTAGACTTTACCCAAAATTTAATACAGAAATTTAATTTACTACCACAAATACACAAACCTGAACTTTTTTCTTAATAAATATAGTATTTATATACTTCACTGATGCCGGAAAACCATAGGCCTTACCTATTATTAATAATTGTATTAACTCTTAGTGTTTTCATTTAAATGTCATAGAGCATGATTCTATACTTGTGTTTTTTGACAATCATAATTACCATCATTTAGGCTTAGGCCTAGAATTAAAACAAGACAAGATTTAGAGCTGAATCTTCAAAAAGTGTTTCAGCTATATTTTAGTTTCGATTTGGAATTATAGTTATTTTTAGGTTAAGGTTTTAAAATGGTACCTATAAGCTTATATTTTCCATTTGAGTTTTACGGTAGGCCTATGGTTTAAAATTTATTGAAACAGTTTAGGCCTAACCTACTTTACAGTTTAGGTACTAATTTTAATTTTGAAGAGGGTTATAATGTAATGCATGTTTATACATTAATGTTTGTAGGTACAGTAATGTCGGCTAACATTCTCATAAGTTACTATGAATTTAAAAACTGAAATGTCCGTAAAACGACGGAGGCAAAGTTTTTGCTTGATTTAAATTCGTCAAGTCTAAAAACAAGACATTGTTATTATAAATTATCAAAAATTGTTCTCCATTTAAAGTGTGTTACTATTTTGTATTTTAGAATAAATATTGAAATTATTTATGAATCATAGGTGAAATGTGTATATATATCCCCTAAAGTATGTAGAAAAAATATTAAAATTTACAAATAATTTAAAAGAAAATTGGGTGTAAGCTTAGAGATAGTTTAAAAAATATTGTTTATTTATTTAAAATATAACTATAGCTCAACTGATTGAAGATGCGTATTGTTCGTAGAATAAATAATCTGATATTAATGGTGAATAGTTTACAAAGACTGGGTTAGCTTCAAATTTTATGATAGTTTAGTTAGACAATAATATTTGAGTTAACTCTTCTTTAATATGCTATCTAACTAAAATATCTTAAAATTTGAAGTTGACCCAGTGTTTGTATCTTATTACCATATTAATTACTTACACCTCTAAACTTCCATTAACAGCTGATTTCATAGCATTAATTTGTATTTCTGATTTGTAGGTTATGTTAATTTATAGGAGTAGATATAAATAAAAATAATGCTGGATCTTTAGTGTAACTTAACTCTTGTTATATCATAAACTTTAGCCATTGAACGTACACATTTAAATTAACTACGGTTTGATTAATCCTGCCATATCTTTATTAAAAAGAATGTATAGCTAATAATACACCTTTATCCATCTTTATAATATATCTAAGGGTCTCCCTCCCTAGTAGGCCTATATTGATATGTATCTTGTTTCCTCTGTGTTTAAAAAAATCTGTTATTTTTTCTGTTTCAGGAGAGATACGATGTGTAGATCAGTGAAAATGTGACAAGTTGAGTTGTGTAGTGATAATTAGTGTTGTGAAGTGAAAAATGTAAATAAAATCGTATAATAAAGTTCTGCCAGACAATGGCACATCTTTTAGTAATAGTGCGCTTTTTTCAGTCAAATAGCCTATACAAATTAAGAAGTGAAATAATGAGTAAAGAACTACCAAAATATTGCAATGTTGTAACTATGTTTTGTAAACTGTCATTACTTTAGTAAATTAAAGTTGTTCTAATGAAAAATAACTGTTTATAGGCCTAAGTAAATTGTCTTTATTCCCTATCACATACCAGCACCTCCCGGACCTTCTATATTACTAATCTTTCCTTCTCTTTTTCACATATTACAACCTTGTATCATTTCTACCTTCTTTATATATTACCAACTAAAGGAAACTATCTTTCCTACGGGGAAGATTGTCAGGTATAGCTTATGTTATAAGAGAGATGATTCGATTGTTGGGCTTTGGTTGGGACAATAATAATTGTTTATTTCTGATTGCCTTACTAAACTGGTTAATTTTACTATAAATTTACTTTTTTGTGTACTTACAGCTCTCAGTCCTTTATTTTTCTTTTTTATTCCCTGGTGACGTACGTTTCGCCTTTTCTATTCAGGCATTATCAAACGTACACTTCACTAGTACTTTACAATTGTTAATGCGCGTCAAGTTTTTAAAATGAAACACTTATACAAAACATTCACAAACAACATGTTACACATAACACAACACTCAATAGAGACATTTAAATTTTATTCACAATTATGCGAGCGGAACATACGCCAAACGTAGTAGCTTGCAAAAAACGATCGCGGCCACACGTACGTTCGGCTCGCGTAATTGTGAATAAAATTTAAATGTCCCTATTGAGTGTTGTGTTGTGTTATGTGTTACATGTTGTTTGTGAATGTTTTGTATAAGTGTTTCATTTTAAAAACTTGACGCGCATTAACAAATGTAAAGTACTAGTGAAGTGTAGGTTTGATAATGAATGAATAGGAAAGGCGAAACGTACGTCACCAGGGAAAAAAAGGAAAAATAAAGGACTGAGAGCTGTAAGTACACAAAAAAGTAAATTTA
>JAGFPH010008803.1:41752-52229 GCA_018207615.1 Philaenus spumarius
AGAACACAATTTCGTCAGAATTCGCGTCCATAGTAACCGTAGCCTAATTGAGCTCGTCATCACTGTATGACAGTGTTGAACGTAAGGATGAAATTGCATACGGGACTGTACTGTTGAGCCATGTAAATTTTTCCGCGCACTCTAATGTGACAGGTGCCGTTCTAGTTCAGTTAGTCAGTGTAGCCATTACAGTAGCAAAGTTATTCTGCAGTTGTTTGTATCCAGTGTGTTTAAGTTGATTGTTTCCTTTTTTTTTTAACCGCGTGTCAAGTTTTATAAGTAAAGTTTTATTTATTCCAATCAGTTTTTAGTTGTGTGAAAATCAGTATTGTGAATTTGTGGTAAAATGCCATTAAAAAGGAAGAAGATCGTTGTTCCGATGCAAAATAAATTGGAGGCTATTTTTAAGACTGACAGAGGTTGATTTTTCCTTAAAACTGTGTGCCTAATAATGGTAAAAAAACTTTAAAATGGGTTTATCAAAAAAATTTTGTATCTCAAAAGGGCCTGGTCCCATTATTTTCAAATAAACGAGGTTTCAGTGTAATGTAATTGAGTTCCGATTGTCGCCTAGTCTATTTTATCAGCATAATGTGTAGTTATACTTTACTGTGAATATTATTTTTAATGTTAGTAGGCTGTTTTGACAACGCCTATTGCATTCACAAATGTTTAATGGCTGAAAATAAATAAATTTGCTCGACATTGTGTCTACTAAAAGAGTAAGAATTTTTTGTCTTTGGTCACAACCTGGTCGTACGAAAAATTGTTTCAGGCAAAAGTTTTACATAATATTTTAAAAGCTTTACAATAACTTCAAACTAGCTGAGCCACTATGGGAGCTTTGGATTTGTTTGTCCTTCAACCCACCTATTGTGCTAATTGTTCCAACTACAGTATATATTTTATTTATCAGCGTGGAAGTGATTTGTGCAAAATTATTTCACCAGGGGGTTGGTTGTTTTCCTCCAGGCCAAAGTTATCAAGTGAGCTTGGATTTTTCAGAAAATTACCTGAAGATGCGTTTTTTGCAACACTAATGAAATTCCTATAATCCATGTGGTATTTTGGAACAAAATCTGAATTTTAAATGTGCCTAACTTTATGCATGCAGCATATGATCTTTGTAATCAAAAAATTACTTTCGGAGTAGAATCACAAAGCAATTATTCCATAAAATATTAGTGGTGTCAAATAATGAACATTTTACTTTTAGAATCAAACAAACTATGATGCTATAGGGGTAAGGAGGTAGTTTTCCCAGACTCAATATTCTCTCCACGGCTCTCTATGTCACTTAGGTTTATATAGATAGATATACACAAGAATATATAAACTTTTGATTTAATTATGATTTTGGAGTCAAGCGACCATGAAATGAGAAACTAGGTAAATATTCTTCACAAGACGAACCATGGTGACTACCATAGGTAGTCTTCTTTAGAATCTACCTTCAAAACTAACACTATGCTGAGCACATGCTAAAGTAGAGTTGTTTATCTTTCTTCAGTTAGCAAAATTAAAATCATACCTATAGCAGTTGTTCTGTTAACTTTTGTTTTTGTTTGTCTGTGTTTTGTTTTAAAATCATTATTTTTCGTTAAAAAGGAGACATTTAACCCATGAATGTTATGAGCTCCCGTTTGAACAAGAGACACTTCTAAAACCTGAAAATGCCTAAAAGTGTAAAAACAAATCTCTGAATTCGCAAAACCTCAAACATTTATAACTTATTATGATTCAAATTTAAATAAAATGGGAAAATTTTATTTTTTAAGTTAAATATTTTTCTTTAGTATGAAAATCTTTAAAACAAGCTTATATACACAACAACACATTACAATCAGGGCACTGATAGGTTGTGTCCTTTTACTTTAGCTCTTTTGTTGTTGTGTTGTAGCATCGCTTTTGAAACTTCCATGTTTGCGCAACTGGTATCGGAAGGGATTGAGGAATGAAGCACCTCATCAGATGCATTGGATGTTTGTCCCCGCTTGGTACTACTAGTCTCAAGACAATAGTACTTTCTTTTCTCAGTGTATGATGCATCTGAAATATCTGTCTCGGCAAGACTTTTATAATTGGGTAGCTATACAATGATATACCAAATCCACACGACACAACGATCTAACTAATAAAATATGAAATAAGAATAAATGGCGACCACTCTGAGTTCGAACAACAAATGTAACTCAGCATATTTTATTTCGAAATAGTGCCCAAACAGCTGTGGCGTGCTACTACAGTCAGATGATTGGTTTGAACCATTTTACTCAAGAAATAGGGCACAAACACCTGTGCAGACTTACAACCAGATGATTGACTGCAAGACAGTTTCGTTCCAGTAGGCAGTGAATCATTTGTTTTTGAACAGCACGCTCTCTAATGTCTAACCTCTCTCAATAAAGAGTGTTGCTTTCACCCATCCCTCGTCTAAAAAATAAATTAAAGGGGTGAGGCTAGCAAAACACTACAAATGACGTTCCAGAACGTCACTACTCCTCTTTTAATATTTGTACATGACGTTCTAGAACGTCATTACTATTTAAGGGCAATTTGCCGTACTGTATATACTCCTTACATTTTGGATCATGTTTAGGTGAGAAATCCTGGTTCTACCGAGCTTTCTGCAGTGGCGGGATCAACCCTAAAGACCCTGACAATCCTCAAGACAACCCTGACAACTGCATGATGGTGTTTTTCCGAGATACACTGGCCTGGTATATAAACAGATGGCCTGTCAAAGCCTTGATAATCTTAGTATTCGCCGCCTACTTGGGCGGAGCTTGTTATGGAATCACTAACCTCCAGGAAGGCTTACAGCGGAGGAAACTTTCAAGAGCTGATTCTTATTCGATTGAATTCTACGACAGAGAAGATTTTTACTTCAGAGAATTCCCTTATAGAATGCAGGTATGTTGTTTTAGTAATAGTCCGTGTACAATGATTTTCATTTCTTTTATTTCTATTGCTTTTGGACAAAATATATTTTATAGCAAGAGCAATAGCTATAACTCTTTGTAAAATTCCACTTGTAATATTAAAACTTTAGTTTAGTTATGCCAGTATTACATCAACAATACAAAATTACAACAATCGCTATAGTACGTCTTTAAAATACATAATTGAAATACAAAATTAATATGATATAAAGACTTTGATCTAGTTATTTCAGTTATATTAACCCTTTAACTCTGTATTATAGCACATTATTCAATGACAGCACATTACAATAATTATTTATGTAGCATAACTGTTTTACCCCCTCAGACAGAGCTACCAAAATCGTAATAAAGGAACCCTCCTACCAAATAAAATAATGAATCAAATAACAGCAATCATAAGTAACTAATTGTTTTAATTTTTCTGGCAGTTTATTTAAAAGTATTGCCCCCATTTGGCAGTTTTTTTATAAAGACTTGTGGGGAACTCATGAGTTCAGAATATGCCAGTGGTGGCTGGTGAGTTATTAACTTGGTGGTTGCAATCATGTGGAGAGAATTTCTGGGGGGTCTGGGTGTATGGAATATGAACGCAATTTAACACATTATTTTAGATGAGGAATTACACGTGGAATTATACGTTTTTGTCTTAATTACACAACATTTTTAACTTAAATCCATTAAAATGGTTTGGTTACCATTACGTTTAGCTTTCAGTTGAGGGTATTACTAGCCTACAATAAAATAGTAAATAAACTTAAATAACAATTTAAATCATGCATGAATAAACATAGAATTCAGGCACATTATATGTTTAAATATCACTAACCTCATTTAAAAAGAAAGTCCATCTGTCTGTTCTTCAGAAGGGTAAACTTAACAAAATTTTAATTTTATAATAATCATAACCTGAACATAGCATTAACATAATCGGATTTATGAACTCGCTTCATATCCTATTTAGGAACTTAGCCTATCTTTTTTTGTTGAAAAACTATCATTTGAATTGTATGGATGTTTGAAAATAGATTTGGGATAGTGGGTTCAAACATTTTGGTAATAGGTTGTGGCCTATCATTAAAACTATAATTAAATCTCGAATGGCACGAATATTAATTATGAAAATAATATTAACAGCTTTTGATTGGTGTCTAATCAACACTACACACTACACTCTCTGTCTAGGCCCACTCAAATTGCTACAACTTATGAAGAATAATGTAAAAAGCACTATTGTAATGGAATCCAGAATAAAGACATACACACTAAAATATATTAACACAATCTAAAACAAATAAACACCAAACACAGCTAGCCAAAATACGAGAACAAAACTAACAACACATAACCTCAAAATGTCTTGCATTATTCACTAAACAAAACTTTAATGCAAGGCATTATGGCGGGCAAAACTTAGCTCCCCGGTGGCTAAAGAACTTTAATGCAACTGAAGGCTTTATGTGAGTTGTCATAGCAACTGATAAGTTCCAAATCCCCCACCAGTTTCAATGCTAATAACTGTATTCGGATCTGGTTGTAGAAGCAGTGCGTTCCGAGACGCTGCGCACGAAGGTTGGGTCGATGTTCTTCGGATTTTCAACCGTTTGGGGACATTCTTGGCCGTAAATTTTGGATTGAAATGACGTTGATATTGATAATGCACTAATATTTAAAGAAATATTAATGTGATTAATTTTTTTTTCTTTCTTGGGGGTTGTGCAACCAAACAACCTTACAAGGAAAATGCATAGACTTTTTGTCCTGCAAAAGAAGGCCTTGTAGCTAAAAGCCGGATTGAAGCAAACTGAAACATGTAAAAGTGCTTTTTGGAGTCTTGGGGTATACACTTCCATGTATATACATACCTACTTAAAGTGTTGCTATATTTTTAATTTAAACGTGCTATAGTGAATATACCCTTGTTTTGAAGATATTCATACAAACAAAAATATTCAATTTGTCAATTAATTAATTTTCATTTTTTTATCAAATTTATCCAATTTATTTTCTTTTGTATCAAAATAAACAGCATACATTTGAGGTTTCATAAATTCAGAGAAATTTTGTTTACTCTTGTAGGCATGTTCAGGTTTCAGAAGTTCATGATGGTCCCGAACAAAACTAACCTAGATTTTTAATGTGAGCGTTGTTTCTATTTTCAGGTCATCCTTAGCGGACCGCTCAACTATTCTGATCCTATGGTGCAAGCAGAAGTTGAAAACTTAACAAGAACATTTGAAAAATCAATTTACATCTCTTCGCCTTTGTACACTGAATCGTGGCTTCGTACTTTTGTCAGTTATGTGAAACGTAATCAAGACTATTTGAATGTAACTATTGACACTGAGGACAGTTTCATCAAAACACTGAATGAGGTAAGCTGTGCCAATTGCCATAGGCGTACCGGCGTACCAAATGCTTGTATACCAGTAAAGAATTTGTCATTATAGATCGTGGATAATAATCTCCGTTGCACGCATTCTAAAAATCACAGTGTTTTATTTATTTATGCAATATTGGTTTTCCCCACTGCAAAAAAATAAATCACATCTATCATGAAATAGTACGATAGTAGTAATAGGGGCGCTCTGGGCCGACGGTCAAAGGTCACGGTCCAAAGGTCAACCTGGGAATAGCGTTAATTTTTGGCTTCTTAAGTAAACAAAGATAAGGAATATGTAAACAAAGATAAGATAAGTAAACAAAGATAAGGATTAAGTAAACAAAGATAATGATTAAGTAAACAGTCCAAAGGTCATAGATAACGAATAGTGCTAATTTTTGGCTTCTTATGTAAACAAAGATAAGATAAGTAAACAAAGATAAGGATTAAGTAAATAAAGATAAGAAATAATGCTAATTTTTGACTCCTTGTGTCAACAAAGATAAAAGTCTGGCGCCATTGTGTCAACAAAGATAAGGTAAGTAAATATTAATTAATGTAAATAATTAGTCTATCTCTCAAAGTTCAACCGGGGTTTGGTCCAGTATGTCAACAAAGATAAGATAAGATAAGTAAACAAAGATAAGAAATAATTCTAATTTTGGCTTCTTGTGCCAACAAAGATAAGGTAAGTAAATAATTAGTCTATCGCTCAAAGTTCAACCGGAGTTTGGTCCAGTGTGTCAACAAATCAAAGTCAATAAGAGATTAAACTATGTAAATAATAATTAGTCTAACGATCAAATCTTAACCGGATGTTGGCGTTATCTTTAAATTAGTCATACAGTACTTTTCCATCCCGGTTTTACGCGCGATTTTTAAATTATTCGTTATCTTTAAATGAGTAATTTTAAACGAACTATTTTTAAATTATCTAACTTAAATTAATCATAACGCCCAATTTTTTAATTATTTTACAGATTTTGTAATTAATCATAACCCGCGATTTTTTAAATATTTTACACTATGTAACCTAAATTAGTCAAAACCGCTATTTTTAAAATTATATAGAATTTTATCTAATGATTCATCTTTCAACGCCACACACGCATGAATTTCAATTTATTTTACATTATCTATCTTGAAATTAGTCATATAGGGTAAGATTTTAGATAACTGTACTTCCACGATCATAGTTTCCATGACCCCCCCACTCCTCCCGAAGATATCCGAATATACCCGAAGTTTTCCAACGACAGTTATAATTAGGATCGTCTAATTTCTAAGAGTATGACACGAATAACTATAAATATAACAGCGAATGTGACACAGATTAAAATATTAGAGGTAAAGTATATTAATTTATTGTTTCCAACAACAGTTCCAATGATTTTTATTACGACCACTAGTTTATAAAATATATAGAATGCCATCTAAACTCTTTAAATTTTTATATTTCCCGATTTATTATGTACTAAAAGTTTTTAAAATATATTTAAAAATGTTTTATAAATTAAATCATATAAATAATTCTAATTCCACCATTTGGATACGTAAGACAAATGGATAAAAGTGTAAAATTATTAATTTAAATCAAACTATTTGTTTAATAAATCTCAAGTTTTGGTTTCAAAATGAATTTTATATAGAAGGAAATAGAAAAATCAGTGCACAGGATACGAAAAGTCTATTTGGATACGAAAAATGTGTAAAAGTGTATAATAATTAACGTAAATGAATCTATTTGTTTAATTATTTTTAGTAAATCTCAATTTTTGGTTTCAAAGTGACTTTTATGTAGCAGAAAATATAAAAATAAAACTTATATAAATGAAAAAATGTAAAAAAAAGTGTACAATAATTAACATCAATTAGTCTCTTTGATTATTTATTTTTAATCAATCACAAGTTTTGGTTTCAAAATGACTTTTATGTAGCAGAAATTAGAAAATTGAAATATGAATAATATAAATAGAAGTTTAAGAACTTAAAACAATAATAAACTTGTTATTACATTTATAAAGAAATATTATTTCCCATTTCAAATTTTTATATTTCCCGATTTATTATTTACTAAAAGTTTTCAAAATATATTTAAAACTGATTTCTTAATAATTAGTAAACATAAATATTTCTATTTCCACCACTTTGATGGACAAAATATAAACCACTCCACTTGGATACTTAAAACGAATTTATAAAAGTGTACAATAATTAACATAAATGAATCTATTTGATTAATTACTTTTAATAAATTTTAAGTTTTGGTTTCAAAATTACTTTTATGTAGAAGAAAATAGAAAAATTAAATTTATAAAAATGAAAAAATGGATAAACGTGCAAAATAATCAACGTAAATGAATCGATTTGTTTATTTATTTTTAGTAAATCACAAGTTTTGGTTTCAAAATGTCTTTTATGTAGAAGAAAATAGAAATATAAGTGCACAGAACAATAATAAACTTGTGTTATTACATTTGTAAAGAAATATTATTCCCCATTTCAAATTTGTATATTTACCGATTTATTATTTACTAAAAGTTTTAAAAATATATTTAAAATTGATTTCTTAATTAGTAAACATAAATATTTCTATTTCCACCACTTTGATGGAAAAAATATAGCCTCGTCCATTTGGATACTTAAGAAAAAATTTATAAAAGTGTACGATAATTAAAGTAAATTATTCTATTTGTTTAATTAGTTTTAATAAATTTCAATTTTTGTTTTCAAAATGACTTTTATGTAGAAGAAAATAAAAAATGTTATTTATAAAAGTACAATATTTAACGTAAATGAATATATTTGTTTAATTATTTTTAATAAATCACAAGTTTTGGTTTCAAAATGACTTTTATGTAGTAGAAATGAGAAAAATGAAATATGAATAATATAAGTGCACAGAAGATTAAGACTTAAAACAATAATAAAATTGTGTTATTACATTTGTAAAGAAATATTATTTCCCATTTAAAATATGTATTATTTACTAAAAGTTTTCAAAATATATTTAAACAATATTTTCTAAAGTAAATCACATAAAACTTATGAATAAATACTTTAAAAATTATAAAGTATATTAATTTATTGTTTCCAATAGCAGTTCCAATGATTTTTATTATATTCCCAATTTATTATGTACTAAAATTATTCAAAATATTTTTAAAATTGTTTTCTAAAGTAAATCGTATACATCATTCTAATTCCACCACTTTGATGGACAAATACATTCCCATCCACTTGGATACTTTAAGAAAAATGTATAAAAGTGCTAAATAATTAATGTAAATTAGTCTAAAATAAGTTTAAATACCATGGACGTTATATGTATTATTTTTAGTTAATCACAAGTTTTGGTTACAAAATTACTTTTAGGTTCTATAAATTAGAAAAGTGAAATATAAATATGGGTACTTAAGAAAAATGTATAAAAGTGCTAAATAATTAATGTAAATTAGTGTATATGTTTAAATATCATGGACCTTATATGCATTATTTAATCAATCACAAGTTTTTGTTCAAAATTACTTTTATGTACCAAAAAATAAAAAAGTGATATATGAATAGAAGATTAAGTAGGCCTGCCGTATATTATTACATTTGTAAAGAAATTTTATTACAAATTTGTATTATTTCCTTGACAAGATACAAGTATTTCTAAAATGATTACACAAACAACTATAAAATATATAACTTTTAATATGACACAGATTAAAAATATTAGAGGAAAAGTATATTAATTTATTGTTTCCAGCAGAATTTCCAATGATTTTTATTATGCGCACTAGTTTATAAAGTATATAGATATTTCTAAAATCATTCATATTCGGTAAATATTAAAATATACAACTTCGAGTATATAAATTCTTAAGGCAAGGAATAATTCATCTGACATTAAAAGTAGTAATTGGAAATTAAACATATTTAACAAGAGCAAACATATTATCAGTTTAATTTTTAAAGCTTTAACATTAAGAACTAAGAATAGATGCAAGAAGAAAAAAAAAGAAGTTTTATATAAGTAAGAGAATTTGATGGAAAACCCCTTAATAATATTATTACTTTTGAAAACTGAGTTTATATAATTATTATTCTTATACTTTAACATTGAGAAAAATCGTTATCTTGGTCAAATTATAAACTTCCATAACTAATAAAAATAATTATTAAAATTATGCAATATAATATTAAACATTGTCTTAGCAGTTTATTAACCAACTCTTTTAAAAAAACATATTATTAGAAAAAAAATTTAAGAAATGTTTCTCTTTTAGGATCTATGACAAATTTATTAATCTAGATTGAAAATCATACATAGTTATATATAAAATACATTATTCTGAAAAATAATATAAAATAAATAAATAAATAGAATAGCGCGAAAGATTAGAAATTTTAAAGTTATACCTATTCTAAATAATAAAATAGCTTTAAAACAACGTTTAGTAAATAATATATTGTACAATTTAAGTCTACAATAGTTATGTATTTATTTAATACGTATGATATTTCTTTTTTATGAATTTATATTTCTTAACCACGAAATTTATATGCATAAACAATGTTAGACTTTTAAAATCTTTTTACAAATACAGTATTCACCAAATCAAATTACCAACATATCTTAAATACGGCATATCGTGTTAAATTATAACCATTTAAATAATACTGTAAGTCATAACTTAAGTTATTTAAATACAATCGGAACGCTCCGTAAGACAAAACACAATTTGTAATAACTTTTCTAAATATACATTTTCTATACAACAAAGAGTTTTGTAATATATTATGGTGTCGCACGTAATAGCAGTAATTTTATAATATTAAACACATAACAGATATATATTTGAAAAAGGTTTTAACACATAATCATTTTAAAGAATTCAAGAAATCTTATATTTATAGAAAATTATCAAAACAGAAACATTGTATTTTTTGACAACGAATGACACTGTACTATAAATCCACAACCTCGTTTAAAAATGCCAGTAATATTTGATCAATAGTTTTGTTTTGACAGACTACTGTAATAGGGAAAACATAAAAGTATATAAAGTTATTGTTTTTAAAATTATATAAATATGTTTTTTTTTACGAAAATCACTAAACGGCTATATTTTTAAATGGTGTTGTGAAAATATTATATCGCATG
>JAGFPH010008804.1:7066-20910 GCA_018207615.1 Philaenus spumarius
TCATGGAATCTCCAAATACGCCTAATTCAGTAAGAAAGGTGGAATCTTCTACAGGGATACCGAAGTCATCTGTCCAAAGGTATGCCAAAAAGAACAAAATCAAACATTATAAAACTCATTTAGTTCACGGAGTGCTTGAAGATGATCCTGACAGACGATTGGAATTTTGTTCGAAAATAATTGAAAAGACTGACGTAGATAGCAAATGGCATGAAGGAATCGTGTTTTCAGATGAAGCGACATTTTATCGAACAGGAACTGTAAACAGGCATAATTGTCATTACTATAACACAAAAAATCCACATATCTTACAAGAAGAGAAATTAAAATCAACAGGTATAACAGTTTGGGCTGCTGTTACCAAGGATGGTGTTTTGTCGTATGACATATCCCGACAAACAATGACTGGAGAAAGGTATGCATCAGTTTTAAGCAATCACATAGTTCCTCATCTTTCTCAGCCTGAGATGAAAGACGTTTTTTCCAACAGGATGGAGCTCCTCCGCATTATGCTAATGTGGCCAAAGCAGTTTTGGACCAAAATCTTCCTAACCGTTGGATAGGTCGTGGCAGCAGCTTCATGGACTGGCCCCCAAGGTCTCCAGACTTGACTGTTTGTGACTTTTTTCTGTGGGGCTTTTTGAAGGAGAAGGTTTATTGTCATAACATTGCGACAGGCGATGGACTAATGAGGTTGATCGAAGAGGAACTGTTGTTGATACCTCGAGAGTTGTTCAGCAAAGCGTATGACTGTTTTCTATTTTGTTGTCATCAGTGCATTGCGATCGATGGACATCAGTTTGAATAAGGTTTATGGATCAAATAGATTTAATTTATTTATGAGTTACTTATATCTTTAATTCCCTAACGTTGTTTAGTGCTTAATAACATCGTTAAAATTCAATAATTATGTTGTAACACTTAAGCAATAAAACTATTTTAACGAAAAGGTACTACTTCTTTGATATCCCGCCATTTTGTCCTAATGTGTCAGAATTAACTGATACTCAGGTGTATTTCTTTTACATATGTGTATGTTAGGACTGTTGAGTTTCAGGTTTGTAGAGTGTTCGGTGCATCTAATATATTAATTCAAAAATAGGGACCTCTTCGTGGGACACCCGGTATATTCTTTTACATACTAAAAATATAGATTACAAAGCATTAGACATGCACTTTGTAATTTTGATTAAAACAATGTGTTCCATTTTCCCAAATTAATGATTTTTTCAAAAATTTTCTGAAGGCCTCCTTATTTTTTTCATCTCAGAATCAGTATACCAAAGCTTTTAAGGCTTAATTTTATTAAATGAATTTTATTATTGATTTTAGGTAACATCTGTAAGCGGACACGGGAAGATCACAGGACCAAACGAAGTAACAGCATTAAAACCTGACGGAAGTACTGAAGTTTTTAAAACCAAAAATATTTTAATCGCAACTGGGTCAGAAGTAACACCATTTCCAGGAATTCCGGTATGTGATGCTGTGTTACGTTTAAGTGATAAAATCTATGGTATCTTTATTAAAGCTGTATGACTGTACTATTTATTCATATTCAGTTAACCTGGTGCAATTAAAGCTAAAATTGGGATTCCGGTTTTTAGTGTTTTGCAAGTACACTCAACTCTCGATTATCCGGGATAATATAGGGTTAAGGCTTCCCGGATAAGTAAAATCGCGGTTAACCCGCAAAACGGTAAAAACAATAGTAAAGGTTAAAATAAACAGGTTAAATGAGTTTTATTAACATACATACCTCATAAACTGCAGTAAAAAGAGCATTATTATTATTATTATTATTATTATCATACACACAAATTAAACAAATTATTTACACACATAAAATAAACACACTTTTCTTTAAAACTACTTCACGGGAAAATATTTAAATTACTGTACTGCAAAGTAAAAAAACATATTTCGAATAGGCTTAGTCTAACTTTACTGTTTCTGAAAATAATCAGTCATGGTTTTCTGTTTTTGTGCTGAGAAACACTTTTTCTTTATTTTACTTCTTAGGTTTCTCAAAACAATTTTATCAGTGATGAGAGCATCGTCCTGGCTCTCAATGTACTAGAGCAGTGACTCAACGTTTGCCAAGGCCATCCCATGCGAAACTGACTGCTGTGCGTGTGCGGCGGTGCGAGCAGCTGCCCCTCCCTCCACCTTTTCATCACTTTCACCTCCCTCCCCGCCAACACCCTTAACTTTGTCAACAATCTGTTGGTCTGACAACAGTTCGTAGCCTTGGTCTTCCACGTCACAGTTCAACCACTCATAAATATTGTCATTGTCCACATCCTCTCCCCTGGGACTGTTTTTACTGCTTCCGTTATTCTGCTAACAATATCAGCTTCATTAAATTCGAGAAATTCATCCTCTTCACAAATATATGCAGTATCTGGCATGATTTTCTTCCAGGATCGTACAATTGTCAATGGTTTTGTTTTTTCCCAAGCAGAATGTATCTCGTAAATAGCATCGAGAATTGTAAAATCTTTCCAAAGTTTTAAGGTCATTGCCCTCTTCAATCCTCCTTTGAAGAAGAGTTGAACGATAGTTTCTCTTTAGTGGAGATATTACGCTCTGGTCCATTGGCTGTATTGACGCAGTGACATTGGGAGGCAAAAATTTTGCATAATGTTGCCATCTAATGATTTCAAAGTTGTTTCATTCGGGTGCGAGGGCGCGTTGTCTAATAAAAGAACAGCTTTTTCCGGGAGTCCATTTGACTTTAAATATTTACATACTTGAGGCACGAAGTTGTTGTCAAACCACAGTTTAAAAATCTCAGAGCTCATCCACGCAGACTTACTGTTGTAGTAATGAACTGGCAGTTTTTGGCCTCTGTGCCTTTGAAGGAGCGAGGTTTTTTTTGCTTTTCCTATGGCGACTAAAGGCAACATATGTGTACCCTTTGCATTTGCGCAGGTCATTATCGTCATCCGTTCTTTAGAGGCTTTATATCCTGGTGCCTGACTCGCCTGCATTGTAAATTTGTTCTGGGAGCAAACCCTCATCCATAACAAATTTTTCAAAATCTGAAATGAATTTTTGAGCAGCTTCGGTATTTCCACTTAACAATTCACCTTTTACACCAATATCACGGATACCGTGTCGCTGTTTAAATCGCGTAAACCATCCAGATGACGCGTCAAAATCACCCTCCATACCAAGTGCATCATGGAAAAACTTGGCTTTAGTCATACATATCGGCCCCGATACTTGCGTCCCTTCAGCTCTTTGCTGCGAAAACCACTCTAACATGCACTGGTGAAGCTCTTCAAACGTGGATTTTTTCATCGTTTTTCGGTTTGCCATACCAAAGTTTGTATCAGACGAACAAGCGAATGATAAAAGTTTATCTTTGTTACGCACAATATCCTGCACTGTAGAATCACCAATGTTATATTGGACACACATTTGTTTCACAGTAGAACCTCGTTCTATATTTTGTATAATATCCAACTTATCTTGAATCGATAAAACGACACGCTTACGTTTGGTTGCCATTGTTGCGCACTGCGAACTGAACTTAAGCCCAAATGTACTGAACTACGACTGGTGGCGGGTAGGTGGGGCGAGGGACATGACCTTGGCCGGCACCACGTGACTCACAGGCTATAAATAACTTGAAGGTCGACACGCACCTGCTAGTGTTCCGACCCCACTACGAATATTATCGCAACACAGCTGCACATTGTATAATAAATATTGGAATATTGGTCAATATTGGTATCGCGGTTAAGCTGCAACGCGGTTGATCCGATTGCGGTTAATCGAGAGTTGACTGTATTGTTTTAAAAATTTGCCAAAAATAGTAATTCTATCAAAATCCAAAAGTGTTCCTTTTTTGTAGAGAAAGGTTAAAAAAATTCATATATGCAATTAAAAAATTTATTGATGTAAAAGTTATTAGCTCAAGAAACAAAAAATGTTCAGTAACGAAAGGAAAAAGTTCAACTTTATGCCTACATAACAAGTAGTAAACATTTTTTGTAATTTTTTCGTAAGCGTAAAAAATTTTTGTAATTTAGTTCTAAATAGAACTGTATGAAAATATTTATCAATTTCAAATTTCTTATTTTGAAAACACCAGTTTTTATGTTCCAAATACACGACTGCTAACAAAACTAGGCCTAGTTTGAAACGTAATTTACTAATATATGCTTTGCCCAAAAATGAAATATTATTATAACAATGTGTAGAGAATAAATTAAAGAAAAGAACTGTATACTTGTCTTTTCTTAGTTCACAAAAGTGTTTGAGTTTATCTTTATTTGAATAACAAAATGACAATCTAATGAAATGTCGCTGGTCGATATTAGAACGGGCAGGAAGAGTGATTTGAATAACGTGAGAGCGAGAGGCGTACTCAGTTTCACCAGACTGCCCTAATTATGTACTTTCCACTGCTGTCTAGACAAACATATAACTGGTTATTTCTAGTTTACTCCCCACCGATAGAAAGATCAAACTATTCTCTACAAAATAGTATAAAGAAATCTGTCAAAACATATGATATTGTAGGCGTTATCTCGGTTGTCAAATGTGCCTGTTTCATTGGTTGATAACTGTCCAATCGCAAGGGTTTACAGAAATCTTCGTCATAAATCGTGTAAAATAGTGACATCTGATTGGAAGGCACTATTAGAAAGATAAAATCTTGACGAATCCAATGGTATCTTTATAATAGCCAAAGAAATATCTAGATGGTCTTGCCCGTTGAAGAAGTGGGAAATAACAGTACAATTGTATGCAAATTCAAGCGTTGAAACAGCTGTAACCCGATCTTCATATTTTAAAACGATGATTACGTATGTAAAAGTTTTAAATACAAAAATTACAGTTTAGTTCATTTCCTTTCCAACGGTGCCAGTTTTATTACGATTGGATGATTTTAAGTATATTAAATAATCGAATATGCAAATTCTCGCATTTGTTTGAAATGGTTGCATCTTGCGTCTGAGAGAATGTCAATTTGTGCACTCTGCTACGGGGAGGGTTGATTATTGTTTTCATCCATTTTATTGATAAAAGCAAAAAAGTTACATTTTGATGTAAATAATGTAATATTATAACTTTATAATACTTTTACACCTTCGAACTCTTCACAGTGCAATATTATAGCTAGAGAGAAAGAACTTATCTAAATCAACAAAAGTTCATTCGGCTAATTGAGTATTAACCATAGCATAGGTTATAAAAATATATAGGTTGGGTTATTTTATGAAAT
This sequence comes from Philaenus spumarius, assembly GCA_018207615.1. Classification (NCBI taxonomy): domain Eukaryota; kingdom Metazoa; phylum Arthropoda; class Insecta; order Hemiptera; family Aphrophoridae; genus Philaenus; species Philaenus spumarius. The sequence continues at coordinate 12,306 of JAGFPH010008804.1, forward strand.
GGAATGGACTTATCAAACATAAAGCGTGAAACTGTATACTTTTGTCATAAAACTTGAGCCTCCATCTTGCTTTTGTAACTTATGGTTACAAAAAATTAAAATGGCTTCTTTTGTTTATCTGCCCCACGTTGGGAAAGCCATTTTGTAACTTATGGTTACAAAAAATTAAAATAAAGATAAATTATACTGTGTTAAAAAAAATTGGGTTCGGTAAAAAATTCAAAAATTAAAAAAAATATATTTTAAATTAAAATAAAAATGCTATATGTGGATTATCTAATAATTATCAATATCTCTCCATCACCTCCTTCACTTATTCACCTTAAAAACAAAAGTCGTCGCTCATGTAATACTTAAAATCACTTATATACCTCCTAGGCCTATTGCCTTACTTCAATAATAAATCATCACCCACCTAAACTCTCCATAACATCTTTCTCCCAACTTCAACGTAGAACAATATCATATATTTCACCTTACTTCAACTCACCTTACTTTTAAAACCTTAAAAATCACTTTCACTTAACTCCCATAATCTTAATAATAAAAAAAAATAATAATCATAATCTTTGCGATAATCCACATATAACCTCACTTATGCTCTGTCTGCATATATTTACTTGTAATTACTAATCACTGAGAAACATTTGTTAATTAATTTTATTTTCTCAGGGGTGAATACCTGGCTATTAAAGTACTGGCTAAATGGACATTCGTGGCTATATAAAGAAATTCAAGGCATTGCAGCAAGACAACTATTATTTACTCAAACATGATTAAAAATGAATATTTACAGCAATTAAAAACATCGACATAATAATATAAATATATAAACAAATCAAAGAACTATTTACAGTTATACAAAGTTTCGTCGTCCATATCTTAATCTATGACGCAATAGAAATTAAAAGAAGTTAGTTTTTAATAAAATGAAAAATTTTATATTTGCAGACTAAAAATATGTCCTATGGCCATTATTACTTACAATTTCACTCGTTGCACTGTCTTTTTACCTAGGATTTCACTGATTCTAATCGTCAAAGTCACTTCACTTACTTTTTACCAACGCGTTACTCAAACCACATGGCAACTTTTCAACAAGTCCATTTTTTAAAAGAAATATACGGAAGATTTCATTTCTTACACTTTTGCAAACTCCTAGACGTCTCTACTTAACATTGATATAACTTTCGTCGTGATCTTTTTAGAATTGTTACATTTTTCTTGCAAATTCTTCACCACCCGCAAGTAGCTTGTACAAAGCCGGCTACGCCATCTTGACTTCTCTCATTCTCTTCTCCTCTCCTCTCTTCTCTTGCGTTGTTAAGCGTACTTCTCTCAGAACTGTACATGTGAAATGTCACGTACGCAACTCTGTGCTAGGCTTTCCGTATCTCAACGTATAGACCGATGTTGTGTCTTGTTATACATGTATTTATTTCTTCTTTATAAGTTGCCTTCGGATTGTCTTTGCCTAATCAAAATGTTTATTATTATATTACCGCTTGTCTTCATTAACAATTCACTTCAACCGCAATTATTTAAATGATCTTTTACACAGTTCTTACACGTTACATGTTCATACATTAATATATCTTTTAAGTCTGCTTTTATTTTACCCACTTTTATAGTCTGCTTTTTATTTTTTATTTATTTATAAGAAAAAATGATTTTACTGTAATTATTTTGCGTCATTTAGAAATGTATATATAAAAATTATAAATGGTTAATATTATTTATGTATTGCGTCATTTTATTTATTTAGACCAAACCTCTGTGTCTTTAGTCACTATAGGAAACAGCTGATTATTTCTTATTTTATATTTTCTCTGTGACATGGACGTTAGTGTTACACTTTTATGTAAACTCTTTGACTCTTGTGTTATTCATCCAACATTTTTTGCACTCTTAATCGTAATGTCCCACTAATATATGAACTTGTAAGATGTAATCTCTTTATTATCATTATTAGCGAATATCCATAGGAAAGATGAGCTATTTTAGTGACCAATGGTGAGGCCTAAGGTCGAGAGTGGTCAATGAGCATTAATCATGGTCCTCAGAACACGTTTTGGGGTGTCTTTAAGAGTGTTATATATATAGGTACACACATTGGTTTTCCTAATCTCTCGAACGAATTAGAATCAACAACGGGAAGCCCATTTTTTGATCGGAAGTAAAGCGTTAAGATTTTTTATACTAGAATACAACTTTTAGGGGTTTTATCTAAGAAAATGTATATAGAAGATTCTTCTGCACATTTTGTTTTTTACACGACCTTACAGCTTGTCTGTTTCCCCCAAAATTGATCAAAACGTAAAATACCATAAAGTACCCGGTTCAAATCCACGTGGAGGGCAGCTTCTGACCCGATATCAGTTAAGTTTATTCACTGAGAGCGAAGCGAAGAATTCATAATCCGTGGGAGTAAGGTCGAGGTGCAAACTCGCTAAGCGCAGTAGATAATTCGAGGACACAAGATGAGTTTTTCCGCTGTGAGTGGTACGAAGCCTGTTGGTTGAAACCCTAGAACACATAAACTTAATTTAAAATGAGCTCAACTTATATCAGCAGTTCAGCTGCGTGATCGAATTACTTTTTCTTCTGATTACATTCTCTGTGGTTGATTAATTTCAGATTATAAAGTAGGTTATTTTTTGTATATGGTTTCAAAATAGTAAATTTTATATATTTGTTTTTAGGTTGATGAAGAAACTATCGTCTCGTCGACGGGAGCATTATCACTTAAGAAAGTACCAGAGAAGTTGATTCTTATCGGAGCTGGAGTCATTGGTTTAGAATTGGTAACTTTTGTATAAACTTATTTAATTTATGTAATTTTGTTTTATGGCCAAATTTAATGTAACTAATATATTTTTTTAAAACCAATACTAATTATACAAAATGAAATTTTGTTAGAATCGTTTACAAAATTTCAATTTTTGGTACTGTATTTTATGAGTTTCAGGTCTTTATAATTACATTAAAACAATCCTTTTTACCGTCTTTATTCATATAATTTATTTATTTACTACTCAAAATCCTCATTACTCTATTATGCTCAAATTATAGATATGAAACCATACTGTAAATAACACCAGTATTATTTGTGGATAGTTACACCTTTGTTATTTGACCTCATTCATCTGTCCCAATTAATTGGGATAACAGTACTTCTGTAATTAAAATTTGGAAATGGTCCAGTGGGATAATCGAAGTTTGTTGTTTTCAAAATAACCCATTATTTTCATGTCCATTAATTAATGCAATCCCTTTCATCCGTTGTATTCTTAACACAAGAATATAATGGATGAAAACTTAATTCACACAATTTTTACAAGTAGATAAAGGACTTTTTTGTTAGTCTAACACAATAGTAAAATCTTAATATATTTATTTAATTTAAATTCTTCAGCAAATTACCCATGTAAAAATTTGATGTTCTCTTTCTAGGGTTCCGTCTGGAGTAGATTGGGTGCCCAAGTAACAGCTGTGGAGTTCTTAAACTCTGTTGGGGGTATTGGAATCGATGGAGAAGTTTCCAAACAGTTCCAAAGAATCCTGGCAAAGCAAGGTAACGTATGCACAGTGTAATGTCTATGATGGTTTTGTATTATCATTAGGGCTATGCAAGAGTGGTTTCTTTACTTTCGGACGAGCGCAGGAAGTTTTTTTAATAAACATTTCTTGAGATCAAGAAAATACCGAGAGTTGAGATGTAGAAACAAGGAAAGACGGACATTTTTTAATTGAAAACTATTGAGAAAATACAAAAAGGGAATCTTTAGCGATATGAGAGAATGAGAGTTATAATGTCAAGAGGAAAAGAAATTTCAAGAACCATTTTACATAGTTTAACAAAATGTAGTGTGTATGGAGGAGCATTTATAAGCTAACCTTCTTTGGATTTACTAGTAGGACTAGGTTGATGAACATCATTTCAAATGTATTGTGTATGTAATTGAAGGTTGGCTACTCAGGTTGATACACAGTAGGGATATATTTTAAAATTTATACATACAGTTGAACCTCGATTATCTGAGGTAATTGGGACCGGGCAGACCTCGGATAACCAAAAACTTAGATAATACAGTAGGCCGTGAAAAAAATATTGAGGTGCGAGTTCTCGGGTCATTTACGTTGTTATAGGCTGACTTACTTCAAAATCTATTTTATTTGGCTTTAAATATTATAATTTTAAATGTATAAAATATATATATATATCAATTTCTGATTTATTTCTCTCTAATCTCCGACAGTCACTTCCTCAATACCTAAATCACTTGCACTTTCCTTATTGAATCGCCTCCTTCTAATCATTTAATTGCTTCCCATTTTTTATTTAAAGATAAAGCAATACGATTTCGCTTTCCACTCGTAATGACACTTTCATTCACAAAGTTTAACACTGACTGAAAACAAAAAAAGAACAAAATAGAGTAGTATGGGGAAGAAACATCTCGTGGGAAAGGATGGTGAGTCATAAATACGATACCGCAAGAAGGGGAGTGTATAAGAGGCCCAATACTGTTTCGTCATTCACTATACTACCCATCCGCTAAACGTCACCCATACCACTGCATTGGGTAACTAAATACAATCCAAATAATTCGATTGTGCAGCTGAACCGCTGATGTGAGTTAAGCGAATTTTCAAAATTAGGTTTATATTATTTTAGAGTTTCAACCAATTATTTGGGAAATTAGTCTACCCACGATGGCGTTGAATAGCTACTTGCGTGTACAAAATGTATTGTAGAATTTTAAACTCATCCTCCAACACTGGCTCAAGCACTTCTTCGTTCCGCTCGCAACTTGCTTTATGAGTTTACACCTCGATCTTGTGGCCTCTGAGTTTTAAGTGCTTTGCTTCGTTCACAGCAGTTTGTATACCGGCCATCGGCCTTGTATCAGATAAAATCCCCCTAATGTGTTTGAACTAAGTACTTTTATGGTATTTTACGTTTTGCTTGATTTGGGGGACCAAACGAGCTGTTTCATTTTAGTACGAAAAATTGAAAAAAAAAAAGATTACTTCCGGTAAAAAAAGTGCTTCCGGTTGTTAGATTTTTTGGCTAACAAACTCATCCGAGTCAATTAGACAACCAACGAATGTTCCAAATTTTGATCAAATTGGATGTAAAATGCGACCGTTAAGAGTGCGAACACACACACACATATATATATATATATATATATATAATTTTTAATGACTTCCCAAAAAGTGTTCTGGGGACATGATCGGTGCTCATTTACTATTCCTGACCTTAGGTCTCACCAGAAGCAATAGCTCATCTTTCTTTTGAAAATTCGCTAAAAATGCATGATACTTTATTTTGTGTTGTGGTGTGTTTGTCAATATATGTTTTACTATCAAACTCCTATCTAATTTTCCCTTTCTTTCTACGTCCATATCATTGGTATTTGGAGTCAGCTTATTAACTACTTCCTGTCAAGCACTTGTTCTTAAATCTAGGTTTTTGTAATCTTCACAAGATGGGTGCCACAAATTAGGTCTTAACTCAACCTCCATAATTAATAACTCAGTGTCACTTCACATATATGATGCTCCATTCACATATATGATGCTCCATTGCACGGTTGTCCTGTTAAATGTGCAAGTTACAGCCTGTCAAATAGAAAAAACTATTATGGAACCAGAAGGGTAATGCAGAGAATTCTCCAGTGGGCCACTATGTTGAACGGTGTAAGCTTACATAATGTAAGATCTCCAACTTCCCAAAGTATAAAATAATATAGAATAGGACCATAAGTCAATTTTAGAAAGAGAGCAATTTTATTTTTTTAATTTAATTTAATTTATATTACAAATGTTTTTTAGAAAGAGAGCTTAATAATTAGAAGGGTTTTAACGTAAAGGAAATAAATATAAAAGGGCAGACAATTTTAAAGTACATTTCAGTAGAATAAAAATAAAAGGCAGACAATTTTTAAAAATCAATTATTTTAAATTTAAAAGTAGGGTTTGAGAAGATGGACAGTCTATGTACTAACGCCAAGACACGGAAATTATACGAGTTTTAAGACGCAGTTAGAAAAGCAACGTCCAAAAGTCTAGACGAGATAAACAAACACCTGCAAGCCAATTTCTGGAGAAACGGTCTACGTTCGATTTCACACGCAAGATCCACAGAATGAACGCATAGCTAGCATCCCAAAGATCTGACGCAACTTTGAACATCTGAGTGGTCAGACGTTTCTAATTGGTTGAGAGAAAATAGACGCCGGCTGAACGTAGCGGTGGAAAAGAACGCTAACGTCACTTATCAACGAGAAACCAAGCGGTGAACGTCGGTTGAAGTGTTGCGCGTTATGCGTCGTGCATTAACAGTTTAATCATGTAACATTTATTATTGCCAATCTACAAGTACAAAGTAGTATCTCATCGTCAAATGGTATATAGTGCGATCGCTTAAATTAATGTGACAGTAAATCGGACACGACAATGAACTAGGCTACGAAAGTTTTTGCACGTGCGAGTGGGGTTTTCTTTTTGTTTAAATTAATAAGTTTGTGGTCTGCTTTTCGTAAGTACAGTGCACTTAAAATTCTTTTCTTTTTTATAAATCACCAGCTCTCTTTAAATTTATAATCTATAATTTGTATGTATTTGAATTTATTTTTCTTTGTCGTATATTTTATGATATTAATAAATGTCAAAGGTAATTTCTAAATCGTCTACTTTGTTTGGCCTAATCTGATCCTTTTCACCATATATCAATCAGGTCATTGAATTCACTACCCGAGATAGAATAAAACTAAAAGTAGAGTCTTGCAATCCAACTGCATTAAATCAAAATCAAGTTTATATTTCTTTTATTTATTTTTTGTAAGCTGTGCAACTTACAAATTGGCGCAGCCAACTTTAGGGCTCGTCAATATAGACTCTAAACTTACAATAAACACCAGATAACTTGTCCGCACATGGAAGGCAGAGCATCTGTTCGACTATGTAATGGGTGTAAGTCCCTAAACATATACCAGTTATATTAATACAATATTTAATATTTTGTGTCAGGTAGCAAAAACTTACACTGTACAAATAAATTTCACTTGCATTAAGTGATATAATATTTGCATATACAGTAAAGCGTTGATTATCCGAACTTCAGTTATCCGAAATGTCAATCGACCGAACGCAAAAATGTAAATAAGTGTAGTACTGTACATAATTCCGAATTTAAAGTTTTTGACTCGCATAGTCAGCTGAGTTGTAGATTTCAGGGAGTTTGTGCAGTCAACGGAACAGCAGCCGCTGTTGAGTCACCCCATTCGCCTGGCTGCCCGCTAGCGAGTACACAGTGCTGTAAAGTTTACGAGACTAAAGTATTTTTAACCTGATCAGTTGCATAATTTTCAATTCAGTTGTGTTTTATACTGTAGAGAAGCGTTTAAAACGCAGTGGTTTCTGTATGACTTTGTACAGTAACGATTCTGAAGAAATACCAAGTGGGCCTAGTCATAAAGAAGCCTTTGTACCATTTAACACTACCATGGAGTGGTATGAAAAACAAGAAGAAAGTGACCCAACTCAACTTCTTTTATTGAAAAGGATGAATGATTTGGCAGCAAAAACGAGAAAATCCAACTTAGTTAAATAAAACTATTAAAGATTTCTTTTAACTTTTTAATAGCCTACTGTAGGGCCTGCTGTAGTACAGTACTGTACTAGTTTTATGTACAGTACGTATACTGTACTGTATAAATAAACACATTTTAAAATAAATGTTCATAACAAACTTTTTCTATCACGTATTTCCCCAATTTTTGTCTTTAGAAATTAAATCTAACTTTAAATTCAGCGATTTGCTAACGAGATTGACTTATCTGTGAACCCCCCTCGGCCCCAATTAGTACGGATAATCGATGCTCTGCTGTATTACAATTATTGAAACATAATGATGTAAATTATTTTATTTTAAGGGTTAAGCTTTAAACTGGGAACCAAGGTAACTGGTGCAAGAAAGGAAGGATCTGGTATCAAAGTCAGCGTAGAAAATGTAAAGGATTCATCAAAGAAAGAAGAGGTGAGATATAATTCAGTTACTAAATATTTACATACTAATCTGCTTGTATTCCCTTATAAGCTTCAAAAAATGTTCAATCCAGATAAAATGTTTACCAAAATGATTCGTCTATTTAAAAATATTTGCATTTATATTATATAATATAACTTCTGTTTTTAAGACCCTTTTTATAAGGATCACCTTACTGTCAAAGGAAAAATCAGAACTTTAACTCTAGAACCGCTGATCACTTTACCTGCAAATGCTAAGCAATTTTTACCTAACACACAGACTAATTTATAGAAATTCATTAAAAATATTGATTTTGTAATCAATATAATTTAGTAATACACATGATTTTGTTCGGAAAATTATCGAAAAAATAACAGAAGTAAAATAAAACTCGCTAAGTAAATGGCTTAAAGTTGTCATTTGAAAAGTCAGCACACAAAATATCTTGAAAATAGTTTTTGATTTACCACTATATAAAAAAATGCTTCATCTAAAATCCATTATATTATACAAATTAAAGACAATTTCAATCATAAACAAAAAATATATACATTGTTGAAAAAAAAA
>JAGFPH010008804.1:32680-52220 GCA_018207615.1 Philaenus spumarius
TTTTTGCGGGCATTTACTGTGGTACTTAAATTATTTTTAACGCCGGCGTTTTTTTAAATTAGCGCTAATAATATTCGGACGTCGTATTCTTTGCGGACATTCGTCATTTTATTTATTTTTTTTCGCTGCTGATTTTTTTTTTTTTTTTTAGGTATCGGTATCGGGAATCGAGAATCGATTTTTCAAAGTATCGGTATCGGTATCGAGAATCGAAAAATCTGGTATCGACACATCCCTATTATATACTAAAATCAAGCAATAGCAAAGCATTGACGGGTCCCCTAGTTTTAATAAAAATCATCAGTTATTGCTACAAATGTTGTCTAGATTATTAAAAATGTTTGATGCTTATCCGCTCCATTTAAAAAATGTTAACATATGAAATTTTTGTTTTTCACTAAATTAGGAACCCTCTGTTGTTTTAGTTTATTTCTTAACATATTTTCTAACTAACACAGTCTAACTTGCTTGTTTATAAATGTATTATTTTTATTTCAGACGTGTTCAGAAGCTCTCAGAGAAGCACATCTTGCAGCATATTTTGGCAAAGCAATCAATTTTGGTTAAACATCTAGAAAGATATAAATCTACAGAAGCAAACAAAACGGAAGAGTCCAGTCGAACTGAATTCCAGGGGTAGTATAAGTTGACGGACCTATTTGTACCTATTTTTTCCACTTGCTTCGATTATTTATTTTGAGCTGCCCTAAAGCAATATTAATATAAATAAAGACTTGTCGGTCTTTTTTATATTTTAAATTTAAACCTAAATTGCACTGCCTCCAATTTAATTGGTTTCGGTGTAACTAAAATCAATGATCTGTCAAATTTGTTGCATTGAGTATTTTTAGTATCTTTCTATTGTACATAAAAGTTAATATTTAATTTTTGTTGATAGGTTAAATGTAATATATATATAAGTGATAAAATATTTCAAATGAAATCACAGAGAAATCAGTTTTTTTTCTTTACTTCTTATACCTTGGTCTCTTCACATTCCAAATTCATTAATTGAATTTACAACTATAATAGTTACATTCACAAACTATTTAACCTAATTGGAGGGGGGGAATTGGTAGACTTTTTTCTACAATGTTTATGATAAAAAGAACCTGTAGGCAAAAATCTCAGCTGGGTGTGTTAATTCGAATGAAATGTTATTTTATTTGTACTGTAATATATAAAGTACAACGTAAGAATACATAAAAATGCATATTTAAAAAAATCATCCTCATTTGTAATTTCTCTAACCGTACGGCCTTTTCCTTTTGGCAAGGATATGCCAACAACACTTTTATCAACATGTCATCGGTTGCAGTTGCTTCTGATTCAAAGTTAAATTAAACCTAGTTAAAAAAAAAAAACATCTCAGGTTGGCTTATTTTGGTTTTATTGTTTTATTCAATACCATTGCTAAGCATATTTTCTGATATTAGACTTTGGATGATTATGGTTCTTTCCATCCTATTAATGAGGCAGAAAAGACCTCTTAAAGTAGTAACTGGAGAGAAAGGATTTTTACAAGATACCAACTGAGAAACCATAATGCAGAAAGTAGTCAAATGCTGTGACAAACGGATATGACTAAACTATTAACCATTCACAGGGCGCATCACTAATCCTAACGTATCAGGTCGCATGGTGTACAAATGACCGCATTTTACTATTTTCACTAAATAAGTGTTAAATTAAGTTTTAATGTTAATGTACGGTATAAAGATTAATTATTTAAATCATTTAGTAAATCATTTTTATTTTATATTTATTACTGAAATTCAAAAATATTTAAAGTGTTACAATACAAAAGAAGTCATTGCAATTAATACAATTAGACTTAAGGATAACTTTAATCGTTTTAACGACATTGTTGCCCTAAAATACTCAATGCCCAGACCATCTGTGCCAACAAATCTTCTAAGTTAGTGTGGGAAGACTTTAACATCCCTGCCAGAAACAGTAGCCCAAATGTAGCGTAAACGTCATCGTGATCTGTATACTTAGCATTTCTTTCTCGGATAAAGCTTGATCGATTTTTACTTTCCTTACCCTATACTAGGTAAGGTAAGTATTGCGATCGACCCAAAAATTCGATGTCGAGTTTTCATAATATCTTTACGTTTCAAGGCCCCCTGAGTCCAAAAAATGCATTTTTGGCAATTGGTCTGTCTGTGTGTGTGTGTGTCCGGAGTGCACAGGGCAAACGGCTGGACGGATCGAACTGAAATTTACAGGATATCTTCAAACATGTAAACAATTAAACCCATGTAAATTTGAAGCAAATCGGAGGTGGTGTCTTACCGTGGGAGCAGTTTTTAGCACATTTTTGGTATTTACTCCAAATTCCCTCTAACGATTTTGATTAAAATTTGCTAACATACTCTACTCCGACCCCCTTAACACCCTATGTACGCGAAAGACCGTTAAAAATTCGTTGAAAAAAGTTATTACAAAAACCAAGTTATTTTGTTTTTATCTCTAAAATGGCTGCTCCTATCGACTTGAAAATGGCCTCATTCGATTCAGCGTCCAAAATAATGTCAAAAACGATACCCCACTCAACTTTTTCCATTTTTTCAAAAATTGCCCCCAAAAAGGGCGTTTTTGGGGGTAAATTTTTTTTTTTTAAACTAGCCGTATTTGGTATCAAATTTGACATTTTGTGAGGTTAGAAATCGATTGAGACCAAAATCAGGTCCGTGGGATTAACCGTTTTGAAGTTAGTACCGCTTTCTTCGAAACGGATACTCCTATTAACTCGAAAATGGTATCATCAATCTCTCGCTCGAGAAATTTGATAATTGATACAGCATCTATTTTGGTAAGGAAAGTTGTGTGATGTGCACACCAGATGTTTTTCTATCCAAATATTAGTAAAATCTACAATTTTGTCTACCAAGGAATACGGAAAGAAAAGCTTTCAAGTTTCAAAACTAGTTTTTTTAGTCAAGGCTTCAGCTTTCATGCATGGTAAGCGCACACTAATCCTCTCTCCTCGTATAACATTGTGACGCCGGGCTCAACCATGTAAATTTGAAATATGCATATATGTATCTCACTTTGTAACTTTGTCCTTGCCAAAAATAAAATTGCCATTACCTTTGTCATTGAAGTCTTCTTCTCGGTCAGATACATTTTTTAGGGATTCCTACGAATATGTGCCATGTCATGGCCGCTGAAATTCTCTCCATCATCTGATCCCTCTCTTTCTATTGGATTCTTATCAATATGATTGGTACCAGGAAAAGTGTTAGCACCTGCAAACAACTGGATTCTGAGACACTGTCTTTCTTGCTCTGATGCACGTATTTCCTGGTTTTCTGCCTTTTCAACACTTGCTAGTAAATCCAGTAATCATCTGTCTTCTTCCTGATCCATTTGAAGCACACTAACAGAGTATTTACAAACTAAAAATATAAAAACCTTGCACCAACACTACTAACACATCGGGTTGTGTGGTGTGCAAACGACCGCTCAAAAAGTTACAAAACAGGTTACTTGGCATACAAAAAAAACACCGCACGGTAAACAATAACATCCACCATGACCTTGACACAACTGGCTGAAAATTGGGGGAAGTGAGGAGGGGATGGTGGGGAAGGGTGTAACAGGTGGAGGAGACTGTACTGTTTCGGTATTTCCTACTATTTACAGAAACTATTCCCTTGCGGAAGTTTGTACACCACATGCCCACTTAAGAGTTAAGTACAGGATGAACACAAAATGAGAATTAGCTGGTAAGACGGTATAAATTTTGAAAAATGGAGAAAAAATCAAAGTTTTTGATGGGACTATTTGGTTAAAACAGAATAAACTTATCCATAAAAAAAATAGGATTAAAGTGTCAGAAATAGTTTGATTTTTATTGGCTCCTTTTATGAAAAAAGCATGATCATGTTTCCGCTGTACGCTTGAACATTTTTAAACCTGCCCAAAACGATTTCCCCGTGGTATTTTTTTAAAATTAGGATTATCTGGTTCTAACTACCTACAACTATTACTACTGCTGTGAACATTTTTTTACCCACAAATAACGATTTAATTATGCTATTTCATAAAATTTCCAAGTTTAAATCCACAACTGCTGCGGATATTTTTAGATCTGGAAAAAAACATTTTTCTATTAAATTACATCTATTAATCTATTTCATTAAATTACAAGGGCTGTTCAGAAAGTAACTTTTGTTTTGGATTAAAACCAAGCAAATAAAAATATAAATTTTACTACATAAAGAAAGGAGCAATCTTAAACTATTTTTTTACATTGTTGCTATTCAAATTGAAGCACTTGTCATAACAATGCACAAGCTTCTCAATTCTGTCTCTGTAAAAATCTGCCGCTTTAGATTTCAACCACTGGTTTACTAATGTTTGTGCCTAGAGTGGGGATATAGCCGCCATATTGGTGTTTACAGAAGCATCAAGCTGTTGTGTAGCTTGTGGCCTTTGATTTTTCCACTTTGCACATTGTGAATTATTGAAATGTGTGCTTCAATGCGAAATCTCGCGAGTTGGAGGTTCGTTCAATGATTAGGTTTTTACTGGTAAAAAAAACCTTAAACCATTTGAATTCATCAGCAACTTCGTGAGGTGTACAGAGTTGGAATAATGAGTGAAAATGGCCAACTGGATGATGACTTGTTTCTGCCTGTTTCATTTATATGAAACTTTGACAGACATGTTGTGGATTGTATTTGAGTATCATTGACTATGTACCATGCTTTTATTATGTATCAAAATGGTAAAGTACAAAAATGTACTGAAATTGATAAAGTAAAAGCGTATCTGGAAAAACTTGCTTTTCTACTTATTTTAATTTCCTAAACATTAAAGATATATCAACACAATATGATGACAAAATGTTAGTAACAAAGATTTACAAATACAATGGCAACATGTCTATTAAAAGTGGCTTAAGAAGTCCTTTTTGATCAAAATTTGTAGGTTTAGTTTAAATAGTAACAAACAAACCATCTGATTTGAAAGTTGGTGGCTTGACTATTTGTTGCTATAGTATTAGAGTTTGATAGCTGGGCAAACTACAATTTTGATTTCTGGGAAAATAACAACTCGCTCTTTTCCTTGGAGTCTAAATAAAACGAAACATAAACCAACCTAAACAACTGGCATTTTTTATGAAACAAGTTAGTAATTCAGTTTTAAAATGCATTTAAAACATGTGTACCTTAATACAGGAAGGGCTTTAAACACCAGTTGCTTAGGTTCAAACCTTGCTGTTGACGATGAATTTGCTTAGACTACACGCTATCCGCCATGTCTTCATAAGTCTAATCTGGCAAAGCAGAAAAAAACAAGTTGGTTTTTTTTTGACAGTGGTTTTAATTTAATATATTTATAATAAATCAATTAAAAAGATGAAGGACATTGTTTGCTTTATTATGTTATTTAATCTCTCAACAAAACATTAATGTGACTATAAACTAATTGAATTATTCTATAATAAAATTTGAATTCTGTAGAGTCATTGTAATATTAAGTTGTTTAGTTGATTAAAATTTAGATTATGCCATTGTTCAATATTCATTTCTGTGACTCCCAAGTCATTATCGATACAAGTATTTATTAATATTTTGTGATTTGCTCCGATGAAGTGTAACAATTGATTTTTAAAGCTTATATTAAAGAGAAATATTATTAGTTATGCACTTAACTCTCTCACAATGTATTTGGCAGTGTTTTTCACTGTGGTTGTGTATCATTTACATGTGTGCGTAGGATATTCACCAGTACCGTCGCTACCTACATTCGGAGATATATATTATACGACAAGCGATTTATCAATTCGGTTAAAGGAAAGCTGGTTCGATTATGGAAAGCTATTTTCCCTATATAAACGATACAATACTTCAATCCATAGACTGTACGCTGAGTTAACATTGGCAGAAGAAAAGTGTGCAAATAAAACTAAATACCTTCATGAACAAGTTAAAGATAAGAATAACCTTATAGAATTAATGAAAAAAGAAACCGAATATCTTAATAAGACACTTTTGGAAAGTTATGGTCTTGGCAAGCTCGACAAGAAAACAATCAACCTAAAATCAGCGTTAATGGTAGAAGAAGTTATTCATTCAAGTTTACAAAGTAAAATAGAAGAAGTTAAATCGAGACGTTTACTTCAGGAAAGAAGCTTGCTTCCCAGTAGTGGTTTAAACCTCGATGATTATGATACCTTATATTCACAGTTTTTGAGTATACTTGAATACAACCATTACTTAAAAAAAGAAATAGATCTTCTTCAAACTATTGAAAAGGATTATAAAGTGAAACTAACTAAATTTAATATTGATTGTGAAAAAAGCACAGCTAAATTACTAATTGCAGTTGGTGTAGTCAAAGGTTTAGAAAAACAGTTAACTGAAAATATTGGTTTATTAAAACATTTTGTGACAAAATTGCAAGATAAAAACTATATGGATAGTATTTTATTGGTTAATAAATTAAATGATTTGAAAGCTAAGAATGACGTTTTAAAAGATAAAGTGAGCCATCTAGCCAAACAAACACTGAGAGAAGATAATAATTTGTTATCCTACCCACAGGAAAAATCACTATTTCAAGAAACCTAAAGAAATAATGTTTTCATTACACATGTAAGTTTTGAAAAGATCTAATATTAAAATTCTGTATTACACATTTGAATTAAATCAATTATGAAACTATAATAAAACTACTTTTTATTAGTTTTACTATCTTATATTTTTATTATCTTCTCCAGTTATATTAAACCAACTACTTCACTTGTTACCTTTCTTTCACTTCAGTTTAAAAAGTATGCATACAGCAGGCGACAGTAACCTCAATGTTGATTATTGTTAAACATGAATTTATATGGCTATAAATAGCCTACATACAGTGTGTTAGTATAAATTGAGCTTATTGAGGCTTAGAAAAAAAAGTTTTGTATCAAAATTAGAGAATTGAATTCTCTAAAACTTTTGTATCAACATTGTGTGAAATAAATAGATTTGAGTTAAGTGCCATCTTATGTGTTGCGTATTTATAAAAACTGCATGAATCACCTGAAAATTTATTATAATTTTTATTATTATTGAACTAATATTGCAATTATTTGTTTTTTAATAATAATAGTAATATTATTATTTTTCATTGTACAAGTTTCGAAAAATAATAATTATAAAGTGAATAATTTACGTACCTTAATACATCTTTCGAAGCATTGGAAACTAGTTTTATTTAGATTGACCTATACCGTGAAAGAGTCCCGTTCCGTTCGTCCTTGATCGTCCTCTTTTTATACCTGCCCTTTTCCTGAACCAAAACACCTTATACCTGCCCTGGGTCAATGATTTTACGATTCAGTGTTTCTAGTCGTCTAGAGAGAACGTTATCATTACGCTTGGTACGTTCTTTGATCTCTTTGAGTTTACATTTACTATTGATTATTCCCTGTTTTGTGTGCTCTGCAATTTTTGAACATGTCTGATGTAGAGGAAACATGTTTTATATGTGCAGAAACCTTACAAAAAGTTGCTGTTACAACTGTGAAAGGGTCTGATTGATTTTGGAGAATCAAGTGTGTTAAAAGAAATGGCGACAAAGCTGAACGATTTTTGAAAAATATAAAATCAATCATCGTGCATGATTCATGTAGAAAAAGCTACGCACATGAAAAAGTAATTGCAGCATTATTGCTTTGCAAAAGTTTTAATACAAGCGACTCCATCAGCAAAACACAAGCGACTCCATCAGCTGTGTCAGTTTTTAAATTTAAAGAAGGATGTTTTTGTGTGGTGAAAAAATTACTAAAGAATTTATACTGAAGGAAATGAAAAAACCTCTCGCCAACCGTGAAATTGTTTATGACGTACGAACAATTACGATGCTATATAAACTTTTAAGATTTGCTGAGAGTCGTGGGGATGAATGGGGAAGCGAACTTTTTAACCGCCTTCAGAATGTTTCCGACTTAGTCGCCGCAGATGAAAAGCACCACGCTTCCAGTTTGAAAACTTCTTCCGTCTACCGAGAAGCAAAGATAAAAGGGGACGTCCAGCAGCCTCGAATATTGAAGAGGCAATGGAGAATATTTATTCTTATTTGGAAGAGATCATGGATGGATGTAAATTTTCTCTTCAGGACTTAATGAATCAAATCGAAGGAGATTTTCATCCACATGTGAAAACGTTGAAATCTAAATTACTTGAGTAATACGGCAATGGTATTGTTATCGCAGTAACATCAAACAACTCACCGGTTGTCTGTTTTCGAAACACGGGATTCAAAGTCCTGACTGACAAATTTGTACAACACTAAGAAATCGGATTCAAAGGAAGAGCGTTTACGTATTTTTCGAGCTGCAGCAATGATAGTCCTAGAGGACATTCAACCAAAATTATATGAAACATCACATTACCCACCTGAAGACAATTTCTTTGAAGATGCTGAAACCATAATTCCTGAAACCTTTCATACTTTTTTTCAAGATGTTATTTTAAAAAACAAGCAAGGTTCTCTAGAGAAATGGAAAACCAAGTATATTGCTTTGTTTCATTCCTTAATTGCTGCAGCACGAACTAGTTCATTTTTGTCACCCTTGCAAATTGGAACAGCTGTATTCTTATACAAGAAATTCGGATCCAGACAGCTGTTGGATGTTTTCTCTAACAATAATAATAATAATACAACAAATTTATAATAAATTCAATTTCAGGTGATAATATCATGCAGTTTTTATAAAGAAAACCACAGTAAAAAAAATGCCCCATTAACTTTACTCACGGGTGGTGTGGAAGCTAGTACAGTGAAAAATAATAATTATTATTACAAAACAAATAGTAGCAATAATAGTTCAAATAATCTAATAAAAATTATAATAAATAATTCATCAATTTCAGGTGATAATAGCGCATTCATGCAGTTTTTATAAATACACAACACATAAGATGGCAATTAACTAAAAAACTATTTATTTCACAAACAAAATGTTGGTTCAAAAGTTTGGAGAATTCAATTCTCTAAAATTTTGATACAAAACTTTTTTTCTAAGACACATCCAACTGAAGTTATTTGGAAAAAACCAAAAAGAATTTGGCCACCATTTTCCAAGATGGCGGGTAAGCTCAAAGTGGTGGGGGTTGCAAACTTAGTATGTTTTTAGGATGTCAAAATGTACTATATTACCAAGTATCATCACTCCCACATTTTTTCCTGGTAAAAGTACCTGTTGCCTGGGCTATTACAGATAAACAGGATGTTTCGTGAGAGGTTTTCACAACTTCAAGAGATGACAGGGACAAAAATAAAAGAAGCAAAATTGTTCATAAGTTTGAACATAAGTCAGGAAAAGCTTCGTTTTCCAGATACCTGCGATTTCTTTTTTTTTACAAAATAATTCAAATTTAGAGAAATGTTTCACCGATTGAGTTCAAACTTGGCATGAAGTTTAACCTAACAATGACTTATTTTCAGAAAAATAGCGATTATATCCAATCATGCGTTTCAAAATAATGGCTGTTTGAAAATTTTAAACCTTAATTACCCAAAAACCATACATTTTAACAAAAAATGTCGACACCTTTTTTGTAACCCTTTTAATTCCCTATCGGATGGTGTAACTGTCAAAACAATTGGATGAAGGATAATTAATAGTTAAGTTATGTGTAATAATTTATTGGTTTGTTCAACCCGGCATCCTGTACCAACAATAAAACACAACAATATTGTATGCATTATCTTTAGCTATTTAAGTAAAAAAAGGTTTCTGTGACTTCTACTACATGTCGGTATTTCCCTGGTCACTGGGGTAATTTCGACACTACTTTAGGGTAATGTCGACACTGGTGAGAAATAAGAGAACATTTAAATTTCTAATGAAGTTACATAACATAATTACGTTTTATGGAGTCATTAGAAATTTTGAGAAATATAAAAAAAGAGTTTCTAATACTCGGGTTTATTAAAGGTACGGGATGATATATAGATTATCAGCATTTAGCCCTACTGACGCGGGAGCAGGATTGGTCCGAGATTTTGGGTGATTCGGACGCTGACCGCTGTGCAGACAGGTTTATGTCATTTGTTTTAAATTTAATAGCCCAATCCAAAAAGGTAAAGCAGTACTTCTCATCCCGCTTAAAAAAATAAAAAAGTGGATCATGACTGGTATTATTAATCTATTCGTCAAAGAGATAAGCTAAGTAAAGTCCTAAAAAACAGCCATTTAATCAAGACTTACGCGATCATCTTAAGAATTACAGAAATAAACCCACAGAATTAATAAAATCCATTAAGAGAGAATATTATAGGAACAAATTGAACAACTGTAGTAAAAATCTTATGGGAGACGTTAATTTAACTCGGAGGAAAATGTTTAAAACAAATTTTTAAGGTCTAACAGTCATCTTTCTGAGGAGTCAATTAAAAATGTAGCCAGCACTTTTAATACTCATTTGTCAAACGGAATAAATCTTGCCCCTATCCAACCAGTGGTCGATGAGGGAGCGCAGAATTGTACCAGAGCGGAACTGACACAGGCGGATCTGACACAGATCTGCATGTGTCAATCTCCTGCCGCAGCCATTACACCACGCCCTCTGACCAATGGTGATCCCTCCCATGCAATAATCAGTGTTGCTAATCATATCATACCGGACAACTTTTCAAAGCCTTATTCATTTTACAATGTTTCTAATTTAATTTATATTATAGACCTAATTTGAATTTAACACGTTTCATTACGATATTATTTAATTTGTCTTTAACATTTGTATTTAATATTTTACAAATATAATATTACTAGTAAGCCCCCGTGAAACATCACAGGCTGATTAATTAGATGCAGAAATACATAAATTAATTAATCAGAAATACATTATTTACAAAACCAACTATTTAAAAACAACATTAAGTTATACTTATCTAGGCCTACCTTGCAACGATATGCGTTGCAAAAATAATAAAAATGTATGTTATAAAGTGTTAAAAAAAATGGGGTTCGGTAAAAAAATTCAAAAAAGTACAAAAAAAATGTTTTAAAATCAAAAATAAAAACGCTATATGTGGATTATCTAATAATTATTAATATCTCTCCTTCATTTCCTTCACTTATTCACCTTAAAAATCAAAAGTCGTCGCTCATGTAATACCCCAAATCATTTATATACCTCCTAGGCCTATTGCCTTACTTCAATAATAAAATCACCACCCACTTAAACTCTCCATAACATCTCTCACCTAACTTCAACGTAGAACACTATCATATGTTTCACCTTATTTTAACTCACCTTAAAAATCACCTTCACTTAACTCCCACAATACTACCAAAAAATAATAATCATAATATTTGTAATAATCCACATATAACCTCACTTATGCTCTGTTTGCATTAACTATTTATAATCATCAATTACTGTAAAAATATTTATTAATTAATTTAATTTCCTCAGGGGTGGGAACCTGGCTGTTAGAGTACAAGCTAATCGGATGTTCGTGGCTGTATAAAGAAATTCAAGACATTGTGACAAAAAACCTTCGTTTACTCAAACATACTTAAAAGTGAATGTTCACAACAACAAAAAGATATTAACATAATGGTACAAATATACAAACGAATCAAGGAACTATTTACAATTATACAAAGCTTGGTCAGCCCTATCTCTCAAGTTATGACGCAATAGAAATCAAAAGAAGTTACTTTTTAAAATAATCAAAATTTAATACTTGCAGACTAAAAATATGTCCTATGGCCATTATTACTCACTGCGTTATATTCGTCGCACTGTTATTTACCTAGGATTTTTCGTCGTTAACACAATTCACTCTGAAGCCTATCTTACGCCAATCCCGCCGAAGCACATGGAAAAGTTATATGTCGAAAAACACTCAATTTACATGATCAATTCAATTTTTTATAACAACACCAACTCAAAGGTACATTTGCTTTAGTTTGGGACTAAACTTGTCACCATTTTATAACAAAAACTACATTTTTCGTGTACTATTACTCGCCGGCTTTATGCAACGCACATGAACTGTTACGCCATCTTGTTAGAAGTGTACTTGCTTCCAGAACGTACTGTCGCGTTCCCTCTCGCTTAAAACCTGTCTTTTGTCACGTACACAAGTTGATCCCCTCTCTCTCTTTGAATTGCTTCCATGATCATAGTATATGGAGTTTTTAAGTATACTGAGATCTCGATACATGTCGAATTGTGTTATGTCTTGTTATTACTTTTTATTTATTGAACTGTTTATAATTTCAACTGCTGCTTTATACTGTTCGTTTTTTAACGCACTACTCATTGAAACAAAATCTCTTATATAATTTTCACATTTTACACATGTTCATATATTAATGTTCTTTAAGTCTGCTTTTATATTACCTACTTTTACAGTCTGCTTTTATGTTTTATTATTTATTTATTAAAAAAAAATGATTCTATTGTAATTATTTTGCGTCATTAAGAAATGTATATATATAAAAATTATAAATGGTTAATATTATTTAAGTATTGCGTCATTTATTTATTTAGACCAAACCTCTGTGTTTTTAGTCACTATAGGAAACAGCTGATTATTTCTTATTTTATATTTTCTCTGTGACATGGCTGTTAGTGCTACAACCTCACTATTCTGACGGGGATTTTTAACTCGGTAAATGTGTACAATAATAAGGATTATAAAACTGTAAGCCTATTTGTTAAACATTTTTATCTACATACGTTATTATATATTTAAAGTAAGATAAAAATACTATCTTTTAATTGCTTTCTATTTCATATTGAAAGATCAAATGATTTAGAAGATATTAATATTATAGTGAAGAAATTAATAATTGAAAATGTTTATATGTTATACGAAGATGTACGAATGTTTCCAAAACTAAACGAATATTATACAAAATTCTTCTTCAAATTAGTATAAACAAATATATTTATTATTGATGATTATTGATGATAAAAGGTTGTATTTATACACAGTTTGTAACCCCAAAGCAAATATTATAACGTTTATTATAGCATACATTAGTTCTGTAACTCATATTTAAAGAAAATCAACTTCACAAGATATTATAACGATTGAAGTTGTAAACATATCCCCAAACTATATAAGCTACACAGGGTTTGTTTAAGTATTACAGATGATTGCAAGAGTAGCTTAGATTGATCACGCAAAAATGCTACAGTTATTTAGCGATATTTCTGTAATAGATAATAATAGAAAAGAAAAACACTTTTTAGATGCAGTAATAATGCAGTAACCTTTAGTTGACTTTGCTACAAAAAAATTATCTACATTAACAATACAAATACATCTAAATTAAAATTTTTCAAAAGTTTTGATAATTAAATAATACATTACAACATTAGGCTACTGTTGTACAACATAATTTATGTGTTCTCTTTCTACTTTCTACAGTTAAATTGTTTAAAACGACAATAATTTTAATAACACAACAAATAGGCCTACATCAAACGTATGGGAAAAACTAGACCTACTAGCAATCTACCGTAGAATCACTGCTAACTTCACTTCAGAAAAGAGATAGAGGCACTAAAAAATTTGGATAAAGTTCGTTAAGCGTTTCTTCAAAGTCTGATTTAGTCATTTGAAAGAAATTTGTAAGCGAACATTTTATCACATAATGTACATTATAAATGACTAGAAAAGTACTTTGATAAAAAAAACATCACATTTCTCATAAGCAGCAAACTAAAAATCACAGCAAACAAAATCTGTTTTTAGAATTTAGACGCGTTTTACCTGTGTTTTTCTGTATTTACTGTTTACGTGTATTTCTGTTTTCAGGAAAAAAAATGTATATAACATAAGAACGGATGAACATAATTTGCTGACATTTTTGGTAGCCTTAATCCAAATCACAGTGTAAACATTTCGGTATTATGGAGTTTATAGGGGGAACAAATTAAAAAGTAAATAAATAAACGGTACCAGGAACTGGCACATACTTTCTCACAAACACATTTATATTACTAAACAGATTCACTGTGACTTGTAGGGTGGGGTAGGAGAGTTTTTTTTTTATTAAAGTTGGAGATTAACTAATAAATATTATTATTATTATTATCTAGAGAGAAAACTATTCCATCGATTCCGAACAAATTTGGGGAAGCCTTATTAAAGTCCAGGTTTCAAAAGTACCAGGTCCCCTTAATACCGAAAGTAAAATAACACCAAGTCCATGTCATTTCATTTGGTCCAGGTCCATCACCTGGACCAAATGAAACTGAATACTGGTTAGAAATAAACACGTGATTTCAAAAGGTCCAGGAATATCGGAGAACCAATCGGAATAGAGATCGTTGAAGTAGGCGTAACCGTGAACTTGTAGCGGTGATAATATCTGTTACAGTGACAAAAAAATATATATATATAGTATAAAAGGCAAAGTCCTCACTCACTGATCATCACTAATTCTCTCCCTTCCCATGAAATTTTGCATGTGTATACTTTGTGATATAAATAAATTTTACTCTGATATAAGTTTATGATTTGGTTTGCATGCCCATCAAATTTAAGTAGCAATGATGCATTAAGTTTAATTTTAACCAACTGATGAATTTCCAAAGTAAAGAGGTGGGATTAAACTGTGCTCCTCAAGCAAGTAATCCAAACAGCAATACTATGCTTAAAATAATGCAACTATGTTGGAGGTTCAAAACTGTAGGAGACCATAACAGCTATAATACTCCACTAATCCAAAAATTTTAACCTATATTAATTTGAAGAAATTTATTTACCAGAAAGTTATACAACATTTAAAAGACAAGTATTTGGGAATTGGAATGTCAACAAAAGAATAATAATAATTAAAGACATTCAAAATTATAAAGTATTTACACTATGAATTTAAATCATCAAAAATAATTTCAAAATTCAAAAAACGACCCAAATTGTTTAGTTATTGTAGTACGCATACCATAGATGTGTATTCTTACAATAATATTTTTAACTCATAAATATTACCATAATTTTAATTTTCAAATCATTTTGTGAGGGAATATAATAAAATATATAGCCTACTTCCATCATAATTTAGGGAAAAGTGTAAAAACATTCAAAGCACTAAGCAAAATTTCCAAAAACTCCATTGATTTTCCATTAATATAAATGAGGAAACATTTAGGTGGTACAGTATTAATATTATACATAACATTGGATTTATTGTTTCTTTCATTTTTCAATAATATATTACAGTATATCATATAATTGTTATTTATTTTCACAAATTACAAACACAGTCCTCATCCCTTACCAATCATGTTATACATACCATAGTAAGTTACAAAAAAAAAGACAAGCAATTGAATACAATTATAATTAGGAATTAACAAACTTAAAACATTTAAATGCCTTCCATTTTATTATTTTGAAGTTGGTTAATTAAATTGAATGCACCTATTCACTAAATATAATAACTCTATATGTAGGCCTATATACTACTGTTATACATGTTTTTCAATTAATATTTTAACCTAATAATTTAACAGGATTTTATTATAAAATATTTTTTTTAATTCACATTTTCCTTTTTTTGTTACAATTTTTCATTATTTATAAGATCGCTTGTTGGGTTAAATTTGGTTAGATTTATTTGCATTGCCTAGGCTATATTACAAAATCTATCTATACACTGATAATCATATATTTAGTCACTGTCAGTAGTATTAGCCTACTACTGAGAAATTGTTGCATAAATTATGAATTTCAAATTTTAAAGTTAGCTATTGTTACGAATTGATGGGGTGTGTGATCAGAAATATATATTAGTTATATTAATTATTAGAGTTAGTATGTTTAGTGTAAAGATATTACTTTGCGTAAGACAGATAGAGGTAAACAAGGAAGCATAACAAGGAAGGATGAGCTTGGCGGAAGTGTTTTTGTGATGCACGGAAGAACAGTGTAGTTTGTCAACACGGAAGTTAGATGGGTTATATAAGCATAACCCTAATCTAGATTCGAGGCCAGTCTGTTAAGGTGTTGGGCCGGTAGCTAGGCCAGTCTGTTAAGTGTGGGGCCGGGAAGCTAGGCCAGTTAGCTAGGGACGTTTGGCCGGGACTTGGCCAAGTGTTGTGTTTGAGAAACTGAGGGTTGGAAGCTGGACAACACGAGACAAGTCATCACTACGAGAAGTCTACACGAGATAGAAGGACGAAACCGGTTCTGCAATAGAACGAGATTTGAGTGAGTCACAGAATACTTAGTCTATTAATATCACATTGAGTTTGGAGTCAAAATTTTAACGGGAAAGTTTAATTAAAGTAAATTCAGTAGCTTTGTTTACCAAGTTCTTGTTTCAGTCTGTCATACGAAAGTAGTATCTAGTAAAGGAAATGTATGTAGAGCATAAGTAGAGGATAATGTATCAAACCATATTATGTTTATGTTATTGCATTGTACAAATAAATATAGAGAGATAAGTTTTGCCACTGAACCACTGTAATGCATTGTTATTGATCTGTCTCTTTGTTATTAACATATTAACCTAGTGTTTGAACCCGGGTAAAAAGGGTAGCTATTTCAACCCCTAACAAAATGGTGCATCGGCCGGGAAATCGGGACTTGGAATTCAGCTCGAGGTTTGGACCATCGAGATATCTGTGAAGACATCAAACTAAGTGAGCAAACCAAAGTATTTCAGTCTATAGTTAGAGTCACGTATTATTCAGAGTTTTGGGATCATTCAGATAAAAGTAACACGCTTTAGTTTGCCAATACCGTAATCCAGTCTGTCTTATAAAGGTCAATACCTAGTATAAGAGATGTACGTAGCATAAGTGTAGCTAATGTGAGAAATTGTGTGTTATCTATAATTGTAAAGGCGTACAAATAAATTAATGTTAAAATAAGTATTTCCACTGAACCGCTGATGCATTATTGTTATTGATCTGTACCTTTGTTGTTAACATATTAACCTAGTGTTCGAACCCGGGTAATAAGGGTAGTTATTTCAACCCCTAACAAAATGGTGCTAAGCTGGAGTTTTGGTCTTTACCAAAAATAGTTTTTGCTTGAAAAAATCGGCCGAATTTTGAATGAACTTTTTTTTGTAAAATTACTTAGTTTTTTTAAAGATACAGTAAATACGTATATAGATGTTTGGGAAAAATATGTTGTCTTAATTTTTGCTGAAAAATGTTTTAATTGAATTAGGGTTTACAAGTATTGATTTAACTTATTGATGAGTAATTGTTTTAAATACCTGTTGTATGGCCAGTGTTACGTTTTGGATACCTTATTGTGAATTTTTTGTTGGTATGTTTGTATTTTTGTTCGTAGCATAATTTCGACGTCTTTAAATTTAAGTATTGTGTTATATTTTAAGTACGAATGAATTAATTGTTACGGCGCGGTAGGAATTCATTGTCAGCAATTAGCTCCTTCTTTCCTCGAAACGTGTAAGTCTTCAAGGGTCAACATACTCTATTTGGTACCAATAGCTGTATTTTGCACTTTCGGCGGATTGAGTAACTGGAAGTGTGGATACAGTAGATACTGAATTATAATATGTTTCTATGTTTGTTTTCGATGCGTACCTAGCTCAGGAATTTGCGAGCGTTGCATTTATGTGTTAAGTGTTACAGTGTTTAAATACCACGGCGTGTAGGCCTTTCGTTGTCTTGCTTACGTCAGGAAATAAACTCCGGTGTTTTCTGCAGATTGCATTGATTTAACTTTAACTGAAATAAAGGCTTTGTGAAAAAAAATAGCGCAGATAAAATTTGGACAGATTTAGGATTTCGCGAATCTGAGAAAGCAGATTTAGAATGCATACGATCTAAACTAGTGGCAAAAAAAAGGCGTAGGTCGTACGG
Source organism: Philaenus spumarius (assembly GCA_018207615.1). NCBI lineage: Eukaryota > Metazoa > Arthropoda > Insecta > Hemiptera > Aphrophoridae > Philaenus > Philaenus spumarius. The sequence goes on from JAGFPH010008804.1 coordinate 50,500, forward strand.
CTAGTTTTTTTTTTATACAATCAAGAATGGCAGAGCGATTACCTTTCTTTGATCCGGGTAAATTCCGGGGTACTACGGGGGACGATGTTTTAAGTTACGTGACAAGGTTTGAGCGTGCATCGTTAGCTAATGGTTGGGCAGATGACAGAAAATTGTTATATTTTCCCATGTATTTAGAGGGTGTTGCTTTAACAGTTTACGATAATTTTGAGCGTAAGCACAATGTTTTCACATGGGCGGAGTTAAAGGGACTGTTTATAAATACATTTACACCCACGCTGGAAAAGGAGATGTTGTTAATGAAGCTTAATAATCGGGTACAATTGCAAGATGAATCCTTCGTACAATATTGGGCAGACGTAGAACATTTATGCGCACGGATAGATGCGGATATGCCAGAACAAGAGTTGTGTGCATATATTTTGAAGGGGCTCAACCCAGCATTGCTACAGCAAATAGCAATGTTGGACAATTCTTCGATGAAAAAGCTGAGGGACAACATTAGGTCATACGAGAAGGCAGCTTATTTAGTGCGAAATCGATTAGGGTGTTATTCGTCCGATGGTACTACAGATATGCAGGTGGTTGAGCTGGGAGAAAGGATAGACAGAGTTATGGCTATGTTAGACCATATGCAGGTGTCGGCACATCGCGAGCGGAGAACGTATGCGACACAATACGATGGTAGGATGCAAAATAATAGGGAGAGCCAGGTGCGGTTCCAGGACGACAGGTCGCCATGTAGGGACAGATCTTACGACAACCATAGGGCGCACGATCGCAAGGGATTCCATGGACATTATGAGACCGGAGGGCGGTATGACAATACACAGCGTGACCAGTATACGACGCAGAGTTACACATGTTGGGAGTGTGGCAAGCCAGGGCACTTTTCCAGAGAGTGTAAGGGTGAAATTCGAAGACATGCATCGCGTCGTAGGGGAAACTTTTACAGCTACAATCGGAGGCAGGAGCCAGGAAATTATAAAGAGCAATCGGAAATGGACAGACGAGCATTCTACACGCAACGGTACAGGTATCCAGCGCAGCAACGCACATGTTGCATATGCGATAAAATAGGGCACGTTGCTAGGGACTGTAGACGTCGATTTCAGGAAGAGCTACAAGGGCCGAGGATGCAGCGAAGGTATTCCGCTGAACCAGAGGAGCCTCGGAGACAAGGTTTGTTTATGATAAACGCTAGTAAAAAGGATAATGTAGAGTTGCAATGGAAGGTCACACAGCGTCGGGAACAACAAAAACATGTGAATTTTGTGAGAAAGCGAATGCACTGCCGTCAGCAAAACAATAACGTACGCGGAAACGTAGTCCATTCAATGCGCGATAGCTGTGTCAGCGACCTTGAATTGAAGTCATTGCCAAGCGGAACAGATGATCCAAGCAAACGTAAGTCAACAATACGGAGTTATAGTATAATGACTTTGAACACGCGTAGGAAAGTACTCCATGGAAGTCGCGCACTACCTACGGATGACAGTTTAAGGAATTTTACTAAACCTGTAGCAACACGGAAAATGATTCCCAATCCACGGAATGATTTACCAAGAAATATGGCGCGAACGCGGGTCAAGCGGTATAGGCGGAATGACAAAAGATGTAAAGGTGTAGAATACTGTGTAGGGAAGCAGATGTTTGTTCGGGAGCAGAGGAGGCATAACAAATTAGCACAGGATTATTCGGGGCCATGTAAGGTCTTGCGG
>JAGFPH010008805.1:9310-21325 GCA_018207615.1 Philaenus spumarius
TGACCGCACCGCACCACGGCCTAGTGTTGGCCAACACACGGCGGGGGAATAATCTAATGGAATAGTCCTAACATATTAGCCACGGTGATGTTAGGACTATTCCATACGTTTCCATTAGATTATTCCCCCGCCGTGTGTTGGCCAACGTGGAGCGGTGCGGGCACGGTGCGGTCATGTGTGTCCCGACCGTTATGCTCACACGGAACACTTGAAGGAAAAACTGTTTGAGTTGTTCTTTCATTTGATATATTATTGATAATAATTGTAAGTTAAATGTAATAAATACTACAAACGATGTTCATTTTGAAACACCCGGTGTTATTGTGCAGGGCAATTCTGTAAAGCGTGGAGTCAATTAAGGTACAGCCCATATGGTCAAAATAAATAAACTTGCTATAAACATAATGTCAAGAAATTCTTCTTTTACTAAAAACTGTATATATCTAGAATGGTTAACTAATTGAGTTGGCATTTTGCACTTTACTCGTCAATGTAAAGTTTGAAAAAATAATAAACTTTTTGCAACTATCCGTTTCAAAATGGTGGACCATTTAAACATTTTAAATTAAAATAACCGAACAATTGTTTTAGTCCATTGCATCTCCTATCCCAGGCATAACCTGTCAAAACGGTAAATAGCATCAAATAGTTTGATGGGTTCAAGATCTATAGCAAACAAGACCAAATAAGTTGAACACTGTTACCCTTTTTGATAGTTTTGACAGTTAAACGCTATGAAACAAAATTCTCTGCAGAAATTAACTTTTGAGGTGGGTTTTTACGGTTTAAATAACAGTCATTTTGAAACGTATTATTAGAACAAGTTGATTATTAGCGAATTTCCGTAGGCAATATGAGCTATTGCATTACTCTTCTGGTGATGCCTAAGGTTGGGAATGGTCTATGAGCGGAGATCATAGTCCCCAGAATACGTTATGGGGTGTCATTAAAACTTTATATTATATGCCAAAAATCCAACAACGGAAGACGAAAAATCTCAAACAATTTTTGCTTCCTGTCAAAAAAGGTGCTTTTATTTTTTGTCTAACGAGCTCGTCCGATCAAATTAGAACACCAATGTGTGAACCAAATTTGGACCAAATCGGACGTAAAGTGCGGCCGTTAGAGTGCGAATATATATATATATATATATATATATACAATTTTAATGACACCCCAAAACGTGTTCTTGGGAACATGATCGATGCTCTTTGTCCACTCCCCTGACCTTATAATAGTCACTCATCTTTTCCTATACAAATTCGGCATAAAATATGGCATACAAATATTGTATACGACTAGAGTATCTGTTTTTAAACATGACTAAATAGTAAACAAATGTCTAAACGTTTGTTCTTAAATTACTTTTAAATTGCGAGTCTCTGTCTATGTTGACCTTTCAAATTCCTTCAAAAACACTCCCAAATATGCCATTTTCTGACACTGGCATTTACAAATACGTTCATCAGATTGTCTAGGTGTGAAATATTACGTGATTAGTTGAAGTCAAGTCTCTAAACTGATACATCTCGCACGGATTCTCCGGTACACTTTACATGTATAAGTCTTGTATAATTAATGAATGTATGTCTTCATACTAATTACTTAATAATGCCATCGTATTTTTACTCAGGTGGACGGGGATACAGACACGCCTCAAGTGCAAGAAGAATTCAGCAAGGTTATCCAGCAGCAAATTGAACAGATCAAGAAAATCGACGGTATGATAGTTCCTGACCAGCAGCACATGACCGGAAACGGGGTCGTGCCGAACGGAAACGGTGTTATAGTAGACGACACCCAAATACACGACTTGGAAGCAGACGACGACGATACCCCGGTCAGGCCTGTGTATATGAACGGTTACGGTCCACCGGGTGTGAGTCATGTCGGAAGATCGGTCGCCGCCTACCACCAGACAAACGAACTGAACGGCGGGCTGTTCGGCGGTCCTACGATAACAGACACGAGGCCCGCTAGAGACGCGATGTATGCTCAAATCGATCGATATCCTTTGGATTCTAATATGTAATGTGCCTTTCCTTTGTAACAATGACCAAATATAGGTTAAGAAATAAGGACTAACTTTTAGCATTGTTGTCAATTTGCGTACAGTGTTGACATTTAGTAACAATGAAGAGGTGTCTCCCAACAATTGAGTTATATTTGACAACAATGCCTCCAGTAAACTTTGTCAAACCTATATTGTATGTTAAGTACTTAGTGTTAGAAAGTATTATGGGTATTTTTAAATAATAATAATAATCTATTTAATTAGAAATAAATCATGAAATATGTTTTAAGGTAAGTGTTTTGTAAATCTGAACATAAGAATATTAAGTATGGTTAAAAATTCCACGATGATAATTCGGAACTGATTTTAGAACTAAAAACTGAAAACGATGGTATATACGATGGTTCGCAAATGTTTCTACTTTCTTCAGTCGGTCACTTTGTGTTTACTTTTTTTTAACAGAAATTATAACTTTAGGCTTTAATTAAGGCTGACAGAAGTGAAAATATTTCAGATTTGACCACAGCTCTCCAAGTGGCATTGCTATTTATTATACTACTAGCATTATGTTTGTGTGCGTTTCATTTTCCGCTAGCAAATATAGGTCAGCTTCAAAAAGGCGGAAACTAAAGTGTCACAAACATAACAATGACTGTAAACGTACTGAAATGCGCATGCGTGACAATGTATGTGAGTCTGTGATATTAAACACAGCTTTCTCTCACACATTCATAATTAACGGACATTGTATTTTACTAGTATTCCTCCGCGAGCAACAAGTTGATGTGATAACCACCAGAGTGCAGGCTAAACACTCGAGTAGGAACCAGAGAGCACAGAGTTATATAGAGTGGATTTCCCTACACTGAATGCATGCGGGGCGTGAAGCCAAAAGGGTCCACCATTAGAGGCCAAAACTCGACAAGACAACTCGCGCGAGCATTCGACACCGCTTAACATATCACGTCATTTATTCCTCAAAACATCGTTCAAAAAATATGAAACTTCACAGAAGGACCAAACCTTGCCGAAGAAACGAACATTAAACTTTCGACATGCGAGGAAAAACTTTGTTATTTGGTAAAAGAAGAAAATATTTGCTGAGATATGTTGCCAAAGAGTTTATTGTTTCATATCTGAAATCCATTTTCACTTACCGTCAGTACTTACTTAGCAATCGTCGATTATTTAAAGTGTTTTAAATGCCGCACTGTAGCTGGCTCTTTGGGCACTTTAACCTACTATTATTGCATAGAGTGATTTTGTTAGTTAACTATATATGTTATGTAAAGGTTTTTTTATTATTTTTGCAAATAATTTTGTTAATTTAAAATTTTTTATAACTACGAGTTCACGGCAGTGAGTGAACCGAACTATTCGACGAACTGGCTAAGATCAAAGGAATAGCCGCCATCTTGAGCGGCCAGCCGGCTTCACTAGCGAGACCCCAGTGCCCACACTCTATATTACTCTGTACTCTCTGGTAGGAACACGCATTCGGCTCGTACATGCTTCCACAATAAAGCAGGCTTTTTCCTTATAAATTATCCAACTTTATTGAAATTACTTTTATTTGGAAGATAATTAAACTGGAAATGTGGTGAACTTTATACATTGTCATTTGCATTATTGAATAAAAAAGATAATGTCAAACTTTGATTTTGAGTTAAGTCAAAGAACAAATTTAGTTACAAACTAAATGATATCCATACCTTAAGGTTCGGACTATCTTAACCTTTAAAATTACGTTTTTAGAATGAAAATTATTACTCCAGCAATCTTGTTACAACTATTAAGGGAGTTGAAATTCAAAATGGTGGCTGGGTCTGCCGAGCCTTAACTCAATATAACCCATAAATTTTGCAACTACAAAAGCTTTCAAAATCGTTTATTTTACACAAGGTTTCAAAAATGGCACCAATTTATATTTTAGATATTAATTTACAGGAAAACTATCTGTTGTAAAAAAAAGATTACTGCTATTTTTTAAACTGTGATATTATTTCCGCTATACATTCTCCAGCAAGAGTTTATTTTAATTACAAGTAAAAAACGTTGACCCAGACCGGGATTCGAACCCATTAGCTACAGCGTCCCGTTTTATAGCTCTGCCAACCAAGCTACCCTGATCACACCAGTTATTGGTCGATGATAACTGACGTACGATCAGAGTAGGGTGTGTTCGAATGCCGGTCAGGCCCCATGTTTTTTTTTTTTCATTTTTAATTTAGTTAAAACAGATTACAAGAGCCAACCTTTTTTCACCAGTTTAAGGCAGAATTGTTCACAACTTTACTTTTATATCGGTAAAAAAACTCAAATCTAACCGGCTTAGATTATCTCGTAAAACATTTAAAAAAATATATCTCGCACTTTTTGCAACTTGTTTCTCTGTAATTCATTTTAACTTTAATATTTTTAAAATGGCCGGCATTTTAGAACCTTCTGAAATAGTTTGTCAACCCCTAAACCGTTTGCATCAAAAATCAATTAAATATATTTTTGAAACTTAATATACAGGGTGTCCCCAAATTATGTTTCCACAAATTGTTCCTTTGGTCAAAACAAGAACAAAACTTCCAATAAACATAGGTCCTAAAACGCTTAGTTTCCTTGATATTCGCCATTTTATTTTTTGTACAAAATAATTCATATCTAGAGAACGGTTTGACTGATTGAGTTCAAACTTATCATGAAGTTTAACCTGACAATGAAATACCTCAAGAAAAATAAACAATTAAATTCAATCATGCGTTTCAATGGCGGCTGTTTGAAAATTTCAAACCTAAATTACTCAAAAACCGTACATTTTAACGAAAAATGTCAAGATGCCTTTTTTGTAGCCCTTTTGATTCCCTATCGGATGGTGTAGCTGTCAAAACAATCGGATGAAGGATAACAGTTAAGTTATGTATACTTATTGGTTTGTTCAACCAGGCATCCTATACTACAACACAGGCAACACAGTAAAAATACTACAATATTGTATGGACATTTGTTGCCATTACCTTTTAACTTAGCTATTATCCTTCATCCGATTGTTTTGAAAGTTACACCATTCGATGAGGAATCAAAAGGGCTACAAAAAAGGTATCTTGACATTTTTCGTTAAAATGTACGGTTTTTGAGTAATTTAGGTTTGAAATTTTCAAACAGCCGCCATTTTGAAACGCATAATTTGATTTAATCGTTTATTTTTCTTGAGGTATTTCATTTTCAGGTTAAACTTCATGCCAAGTTTGAACTCAATCAGTCAAACTGTTCTCTAGATATGAATTATTTTGTACAAAAAACAAAATGGCGGATATCTGGAAAACGAAGCGTTTTAGGACCTATGTTTATTGGAAGTTTTGTTCTTGTTTTGACCAAAGGAACAATTTGTGGAAGTCTGGAAACATAATTTGGGAACACCCTATATAATAAAGTATGAACGCTCTGCAAAATGAAGTATAATTATCTATATTCCTTCTGGATTTATATCTTGTTATTCGAAAATATCACAGTTGGAAACAATATCTTCAGTTTTGACATCAGCTCCCACTCAACTAAAGGAACAATACAGTAATCAATAATATGCAATACATATCGGAAATAATGAAGCTCAGGCATCAACTTGTACGTACTTTTATCGATGAATCACATCTTTTCAACCGAGCGGCCTTTAAAGCCGACTTCTACTGAACTACTTGATCATTTTGAAATACCACAATTATCTAAACACAGGTTTCATAAAGTTCCTTGAACCACCTTCATTATTTTTGTTACTGAAAATAAGTTAACAAAACTGTGTAGGCCTATATATATCTTCTGTTGCATAACAAGACTAATCTTTTGACATATCTGACTTTGTATGACTTTTGGGGGCTTATGGAGAGAAAAGGGTTAACAATTATCAAATGTAAAAGTAGGTCATGTAATGGACCATTGTAAAGCTTATTAAATGAGAAACAGAATGGCGTATCTTGGTATCTTGCTTCGTTTCAAAGTATTGAACAATAAAAGTTCTCGAAAATGGTACTTTCATTATAACATCAAAGCGGGTTATTAATTTGGTAGTATTAGTAATAAATAGGTTGTTGAAAGTACTAATTTATTTTAAAAATGTTTTTGAAGTGATAACTTCTATTGGCCCGTTGGGCACTTTCGACTTGGCTATGTTTTCGAAATCTCGCGTCACGCCAGATTTTTCGCGAGATCTTGCATCACGCCAGATTTCCCGCGAGATCTCGCGTCACGCCAGATTTCTCGCGAGATCTTGCATCACGCCAGATTTCCCGCGAGATCTCGCATCACGCCAGATTTCTCGCGAGATCTCGCGTCACGCTTTTGTTTAGACACAAGTCAGATCGTGGAGAGGGAATATTATTAATACATTATTTACATTTATTAGCATAGCAATAAATTAACACATAAGAATTAGTTAATATAATATAACAGCTGATTTCGCCCATCATCTGTAATTCTTAAACAAAACCCAGCGTAGATTATATTTTGGGGTTATGTTTACAACTTCAACCATTAAAATTTCTTGTGATGTTAATTTTCTTATATATTAGTTATACAACTAATGTAGTTATACAACTATAAGTTATATGGGCTTCTACACGTTATAAGATTTGCTTTGGGGTTATAAACTGTATATAAAACTAACCTTTGATCATCAATATATTCGTTTATACAAATTTAAAGAAGGATACCTACTGTTTAACTTCGCAAACATTCGTACATCTTTGTATAACATATTTGATTATTAATTTCTTTACTGTAATATTAACAACTTCTAAATCATTTGATCTATCAATATGAAATAAAAGGTAACTAAAAGATAATATTTTTACCTTTCTTTAAATATATAATAACGGATATAAATAAACAATTTGAACAAATAGGCCTACAGTTTTATAATCCTTATAATTGTACACATTTACCGAGTTAAAAATCCCCGTAGTCATAGAAGTTATCACTTCCAACGTGTGGTCTTAAGCACACCCAGTTAATTTTTTTTTTCGTCAATGTTTGTATGACTAGATAAAAAACAATTCAAATCCAATCTAAAAAATCTTACCAAGACAGGATAACATTTTAGTTTCACTTAAAGAGATGATGTTAAAATAGAAATATAATTTTTCTGCAGTTTTCAAAAAGAAGGCCCTTCACAGGGCATTCTGTACAGTCCGCTCTGGAGTTATATAGTGAAATAATAAAGTTCTCCCTTAATTTTTGCATGCACTTAATTCCTTTATAACCTTTTTAGAGACTGTTACCTGAAACCGTATCTGGTGGTGGCATGTCAAATTAAAGGGCATAAACATGCAAACTTAAAGGTGCTAACGAAATGTTTTTCTGCGACTCTAACCAAAATGGCGTCACAGATAATGTATTCGTTAATTCCTTTTTTTATAAGGGTGTACGGTGTGTATACCACTTGATTAAAATGCTTCGAACTCAGTGAAATTTGGTAGCAGAGGTAAATATACAAACTGTGTAGACTATATATACCGACTAATTCTTAAATTTGAACCTGTACATAATTATAATGTTAGTTTAGTAAAATTATCAAAATGTATTCAATCGTGCCATTTTTGTATAAATAAAAATTGGGATCAACGTAAACAATCAAAAATTTAAAATACTGATTTGTTTATAAAATTATGTCAATACTCTGTAAATACTGTATACTTGTGTTATTGAAACACTTGTTAGTTAATTAAATGTAAAATGTTTATAATTGTTATTTTCATAGTTACTATATTTTTAGTTTCGTTTTTATAGTTTTATTGTTTTGGTGATAATAATGTGTGCAATTATATTCTATTTTAAATGATTTGATTTATAAATGTATGCAATTTGTAATAGTTTAGAGAATATTTAAGTCATTAATACTCCAATGTAAACAAAATTTACCAGATTTGATCTTATCTAAACTCCGATATTTTTAAAGTGTATAATACTTATGTTACTATTTCTAAACAAGTACATTAACTTAATATGAACAAAAATGTAATTATCAATCCTGTAAGATAGATAAGAGCCCGTTTTAAAATATATCTACGTATACAGAGTGTTTATCAGAGCTGATTGTTGAATCAGCTGACTTTAAACAAGTAGTGAATGACCATACGCGTAACCGGGGGGGAGGGGGTTATAACCCCCTCCCATTATAAAAAATATTTCGCACTTTGTTTACATTAAAATACGCTCTTAAGAGTAAGTTGTTTTCAACACCTATGCAAATGTCAAGCTACAATAAATTACCAATATATTGCTGACATTATCTTTGGTCGAATTGGGCACTGGCACTTTATTTGGTATACGATGCAGTATAGTGTACGGCCTGGAACACAATAGAGCATACACATTGGTCGGAAAAATAAACGATCGGTTTATTTACCGCTGACGGTAGCTGTGCAGCCACTCACTGCCATCACAATAGACAGATTTTCCACCGCCTCCTCGAAGACAGTGGTGAACGTGACCAAATGCACGCCAAATATCCTTACTTTAGTATTTTTTCTAGAATACTATCCTTCAGACGCATGTGTAGTTACGAAACCGACATTCTTAAATAATTGAAAAATGTTTCTTCTAGTTTCTCAAATCAGGAAACACAGTGTAGAATGCTCCAAAATCTTCTCTTCTTTTATTTATTCATTGGATGAAACCAAATAAGTATTTTGTTTTGCTTCCTTTTCAATCGGCGACGGAATAACAATAAAGCTCGCTCATAAGCAGAGAGTTGTTCTCTGTCCATACCAATAAAACATTAATATAAATAATATATTACATAACACACTTCGTGATTGATAAACTAGACACTTTAGTTTAATGAATCCCAATGAGGCTTTTAGACGGCGTCGGAAATGTTACCGCCCTGTGTGCACACTTTAAATTTTATGAGCGGCGACGGGAACTAATCCGCAGCCGACAAAAAAAATACGCCGTGTGGGTCAAAAGCCTGTTGGGGTTACAGGCAGCGCACGGAAAGATTTGGCGGGGGATGAGTTATGGTTGCTATTCTAAATTATTCTAAAATAGGCATGAATCGCAATTAGAAGTGGAAATTATACATACCTATATCATTTTGAAATATTTTTGGGAAGCCTAAAACGTTATTTTGCATCTTTATTTTTAAAAATTTTCCATACCCCCCCCCCCCCCTGTTGTCCCCCCCCCCCCCCCCCCCCCATACGGTCGACCTGGTTACGCCTATGTGAATGACTCGAAAATATAAAAATTCATTTATACAAATTTAAAGAAGATATCCATTCAATTACCTTCGGAAATATCCGTACATCTTCGTATAACATATTCGATTATTAATTTCTCCATTATACTATTAATAACTTCTAAATCTTTTGATATAATCTATCAATATTAAATAAAAAACAATTATATATTTATTCTGATATTGTAATAATGTATATATAAATACAAAATTTTAACAAATAGGCGTACAGTTTTATAATCCTTATAATGTACCCATTTAATACTTAAAATCCCCTAAGCATAGTTGGGCAGGCCTAGATATTTTTTTTAGTATTTTTTATAAATGATGTATTTCTGATGTGTATTTCTAATCGAGCCTTACACTTATCTGTGATTTTTCACGTGGGCTTACTAGTGTTAAATATAAAAACTTGTAATTTTCAGGACATATTAAGACATCTAGACAACTGAAAATTCATTAAGTTTCGTTCGGAAAGCGCTAGTATAGAGAATAACTAACTGTACTTATAGGCTAAGTATGATGTTTAATGTTATTTATTTCTTCAGTGTAACTTAAATATTCTTTATTTAAAACTTGTTACAATACAAAACTATACAAGAATTTTTATACGAATTAAATATTGTAATGTATTTATATAATGTTGTTTTAATTTTAACAAATATTTTTCATTTTGTTCAACAAATCAGCCACTGTGCCTTTTAAAAGTAGGTTTAGTAAAATAGGTATTGAATAAGATGTAATTTTAAAATACTAAAAAGTTGTACAACTACCAAAACTCATACCATGTATGTGTTAGAATAAGTGTCTGAAAATTCAAATTATAAATTGTTGTGAGCACGTTTAATTTTTATATTTTATTGAGTTGTATATTGCACAGATAAATATATTAAGTGTGTTATACGAAGCTGGTAAAAAGGTCGCCTGTGATAAAGAAGGTTGTTATATTTTCTTCGATTTATGGTTGTTGTATAAAATATTTATTTCTGTTATAAAGTGGATATGTTTATTTTAAACAAGTTAGTTGTAGTTCGTAAAGAATTTAGCACCAAAGTGGCTGGACCACTTTACAAATTTTGTACAGAAATAGTTTCTCACGATAGTTACAAGTTTGTCGTGTTCTCTTATTGCGTGTTTCTTTTTTTTTCGTAGAGTAGAACTTCTTGTATTACATTGTTTCGATTGTTTTGAGTTTGTTGGAGACCAATATGTACATAAGACCAAGCGGCTGAACGGCTGACGTGAGTTGAGCTAATTTCCAAAATTAAGTTGATATGTTTTACGGTTTCAACCTTTTGGGAAATTGGTACTAAATATGTATAAGTCGAATATGCACCTCGACCTTGCGGCCTCGAATATAGACTGATTCTCTTCGTTATTTATTTTACTTTATCCTCTATATTATTATTATAAATATATTTATTGTATTTACCTTTTAGGTCTGTTTAAATAATCCTATTTGAATGTTATTAGCTACGGCCGTTTCATCTACACAGAGACATCATCATGCTTTGTTCTCGTCATGAATACAAACTTCACACATTAAAAACACAAACACATAAACACAATACACATTTAAAAAATACTAAAATCACTGATTTTACTAAAAGAGTTATAATAAATATAATTTTACTGTCCACATTCATCCTACTAGTTTGTCTTTATTCAGTTGACTCAGTTGGTGATTCTCTTTGCTAGTAGCGGATAAACTCACTTCGCGAGATTGCAACTAGGCCGTCAGCCTCGGATCAGAAGCTACCTCTAGGGTAAAATCCTCTAAATGTATTTAAACCATATACTTTCGCGGTATTTTACGTTTTGATCGATTTTGGGGGAACCAGACGGGCTATAAGGTCGGGTAAAAAAACAAAAAAAATGTACAGAATCGTCTCCTAACTTTATTTTTTAGATAAAACTACCAAAATGTTCCATTCTAGAACGAAAGAACTAAAAAAATGTTCACTTACGGTCAAAATACATACTCTATCAATTTTTGTGAAAATTCATCTTTACCCTTGTTTTCAACAAAACAAAACTTGCCCGTGTTATCGACCAACCAACCGAGGTACTGTGTGTTTAGTTATCAATTTTCAATTTACCAAATTTTTTCCCAAATAGAAGTTTATTAACCCTTTGTTGACCGATGGTACTTTTAAGTACCACCCAATTCAACTGTCTTTATAAAAGGTAACAGTGGCTTTATCTGCAAGTTGAGGCCTGGAGGTACTTTAGAGTACCATTGCAGTTCTGTAAAACATCAGGTCTACACCTAGTCTCAACAAATGCCACCAGAAAGCAGGACTTGCTTGGCTAGTACTTGCTTTCAATTGACAATTTATATTTTGTCATTTCCCCAATTTTTTTAAACATGTTCTAGTCTTTCATTTGTCAGTTTTTTTTATTAAAAGGGTAGCATATTGCTTTAAATTAATTACTTAACTTAATAAGAACTGATCTAAGTTATTATTAAAAACCTCTCACACATACAAATTATACAGATTCAAACTTAAGAGCAACCAAGCAAACTTCCTATAACCACTCCTAGATGGTGCTGATAAACTATCTTTTACTTTACACGTAATATTTATACCGATAGTAAAGTAACTGAAGTTTTGTTAATTTGTCAGTTTTCTTTAATCAAGCCGTAGCCCAGTGGATAACGTTGCGTCTTCCTGATCAGAAGATGCTGGGATCGAATCTAGCCTACGGAGACCAGATATCTAATCATATCTGTGGTTTGAGGGTAGGAGGGCGGAAGTAAAGCAAACGGTGGTTG
>JAGFPH010008805.1:21425-35340 GCA_018207615.1 Philaenus spumarius
AATCGGTTAAGTATTAACTTCAGGAAGTGAGTGAACTAAAATCAGGATTTTTTTAAATATATAGATCTGCTACTTATTAACCTATAAAAGGTAGGCCTACACGTTGACACACACATAGAGAAACCTTATAAGTGTGATTTTTTGAAGGTTGTATGGCATGATGGCTGTTCTATTAACTCTTCATACATTTATACTAATATCATAAAGAAATAAAGTTTGTTTGTTTGTATGTAGGGAGTAATCTCTGGCACTACTGAACCGATTCAAAAAATAGTTTTACTGATAAAAAGCTACACTTTACCTGAGTAACATAGGCTATAATTCATTTCGATAAAAACCTTTTTTTATTTCAATATTTGTAAATTTAGTCGGAAAAAATTCTTAGGTTAGGCCTAGAATGATAAACCAACACATGTATTTATATTTATTACCATAACAATAAATCGAATAAAAGAACAGATAATATATAGCTGTTTGTTCCAATATTTCCAGTAACAGCTGATTTCAAAATTTGAAGCAATTATTTTTGTATTTCTAGATTTTAGGTTAGGGTTTTAAAATGTAGACCTGAGCCTTGCTGGTTCTTTTAACCATTATTATAACTGTTGTTATGAAATATAAGAAATAATTTGATTTGAATATTTATCATTATTTATTAGCTTAATTTTGAGGTTATTATTATTAATCATATAACTTTATTATAAATAAAACATAACATTTGTTTTTAGAAGGTTCCATTGGGGGTTGGCGTGCGGAGCACGCAGGGGTCTCCCCTAGTATGTCATAAATTTATTGAGACGAAGGAATTCTGTTTGATGAATCCGGGACGGTTTACATTAAACCCTTCTTTAGAAATAGTATTCGCAATCCAGTAAAAAGAATAGAGGATATTTTTGTTTGTATGTAAAGGAGTCAATTGTTTTTAAAAATAGATTCAAGTCAAACTTAAATCAACTAACGCGATGTCCCACACTCTAATATGTATTATCTACTCATCCTTCCACAATTGTACTAACGCGCACCGTAAAGGATAAATAAATAAATTAAAGTATATTACAGGGCATCATAAGCCCAGTGTGTTTCAAAAATGAGTTATGAGCGATCATAGAGAGTACGCTGACAACGTTTATCGAACAATTGGCCAACGTGATAAAACAGATGTAAATAAACGGTATCAGTTAACTGACACAAACTTTCTCCCAACTTACTGTAGTCAAAATAATATTGTTCTTAATCATTTTATTTACTACTTTTTAGAACAAAACAAGAAAATAATATGCTACCTACGTCAATCGTATAAAAAATTATTTTCCCAGGCGGGATTCGATCGCGCGACCTTTGAACACAAACTTGTTTATTTTTAAACATTTCCCCATAATTATAAAACGCCGAAGTTTTGATAAAAGCGGGTGGTGTCATTTTGTTTGGCATCTTAAGCACTATAAATACTGAAAATTTGATCAAAATCGTTAGAGCCGTTTTTGAGAAATTTGCATTTTTGTCGTTTTTTATGGGTTTTTAGGGGTAAATTACCCTTAAAAATTTAAAATTCCAAAAAATGAAAAAAAAACGCCTTGAGATATTAGGGTTTAGTACCTACATACCAAATTTCATGAAAATCGGACCAATAGTGTCCTCTCTGGTCGTGTATACATACAGACAGACTGACAGACAGACACCCCTCTAAAAACATTTTTTTGGGTTCAGGGAGCACCAAAACAAAAAATTCCACTAAAAATATTTTTGGGTTCAGGGAGCACCAACACAGATAATTGCACTAAACAATTTTTTGGGGTTCTGGGAGCACCAAAACAGATAATTCAACTGAAAATTCAAATTCGAACATTTTTACGAAAACAATACTTTCTCCATATACTACGTATAGGGTGGAGAAAGTAAAAATAAACGTGGAGAGTTTTGAGTTACTTTTCACAAAAAAATGACAAAGCAAGCATAATCGCATGGGAAAGAAAAATCACTAAACAGTTGTTGAAGTATACATTTTATAAAAATATAGATCCAATCAGAAATCTCGCACAAAAAGTTTAGCCAATCAGAACAGAATTTTAAAGGACACAGACAAAAGAAGACGGGAGATGAAGTGTAGAACTTAACAAAAACCGGGTCTTTCAAAAGAAGCCGGCCAAGGGTTAACACCTAAAATCTATTCAACACAACTAAGTACGTACATTTTATCTTAAAATACTAAAATTTTACATCCAACATCGAGTTGAATAAATTAGTCAAGTAAAAATCAATCATCAAGTAAAATCAAGTAAAAGTGCATGTTAAATAATTCATCGAGTTTAGTCATCAATTTCAAAATGGCATTGCAGGAACCAATAGATAAATAGTGTCTAGTGAAGGTGGATAGATGAAATCGGATCAATAAAGTGTTATATAAAATAATGAAGCAAAGATATAGTATCAGTTTAAAAGTGAGTGAAAGGGGAAATCGCAAACATGTTAGTAGATTATAAATTTCAATTTAAGTTAAGACAATTTAAACCATTTATAGAAACGAAAACATATTCTGATAATTAAAATAAATCATATGCAGATAATAATGTATTAAATATAATAAAATAAATTCGCAGTTTAAAATGAAACAATTTAGGTAATTTGGTTGGAGCTTCTTTATATAGAATTAGCTGTCTAAGGGTTTAACAGAGATTGTAAGGAGCTCCAAATCAAATGAAATCAGGAACACAACTCAGTAAAGCTTAAGAATAAAGAATTATAACTTAAAATATTCACTATGATTTATTATTAACTGACTTTTAATAAAGAGTAAGCTTTATATATTAAATATTAAAGAGACTGCATAGTAGTTACTCAGTACAGTTTCCTTTAGCAACATTATACAGTACATTAAATTGAATAATAATCAAGGTCAACGGCCACGCTAGGCGACTTGGTCGCGGGTAAGTGACACACTTATATGCGACAGTCGCGGAATCACAGTTGTCAAGAGGACTTCTTTGAGTGAGGAGGAGTTGTAAAATAAAATATTATTATTATTAGTTATTGCTAGTGATTGCCGTATGGTTTTACTTATCAAAGAAAAACGTGTAGATTTGGAGTCTCTGCTTAATAGTGTGCGTTTGAATCAAGATCAGTTTCACATCATAATGACTTGCTCAAGAGAAAAGTTTTTTCTTATTTTCGAATGAACATAGTATCGTTTAAGTCATATATTCATTTTTAACTTAATTATAGACCTACTTTTTGTGTAAATTTGAACAAAATCTAAAAAAATAAGAATTTTTTGCAAAAAAAGAAAACAATAGATGCAATTTTACAACAAAAACCAGATAAATTTTTAATGAACTGTATTTTGAAGAGCTACATAGTTCACAAAACAACTTTTTAATTTATTTATTTATTACAAATTTTTTTTTTTTTTTTTTTTTTTAATAAACAATTACACAATTAAAAACGTAGCCTACTTTCTCACTTATTTAACATTGATCTAAAACTAAAACTGAAGATAATTTTAAAATTTATATTCTAAAGAGGTCTACGAAACTAATTTAATTAATAAAAATATGAGTGTCTATGGGCATGGTTATTTCAAAAAGAAAAAGAAATTACTTACAGCATTACTGATAACATTGAACTACCATTAAGGGCACTTGAATCAGGTGAAGCATAGAAGGGCGGGGTAGCGACCTAATGGCCACGCTAGGCGACCTGGTCACTGCGACAAAGAAAAAAAAAGTGGAATGCATTGAATGAGAGATACGGCCACGCTAGGCTACCAGCGACAGCAAATATAACGCTACAGGGAGCGTATTCTAGTCGCGGCGACAAATGCGCTCCCCATGCTATATAGTGAAGCCGGCCACGCTTGGCGACAGGTCGCTACATGTCGCTCCCACACCCTTCTCTGCTCCACCTGCTTTACGTGCGCTTTGATACTAGTTCAGTGTTAACTTGTTTCTCTTTTTGGAATAACCATGCCTTTTGACACTGATATTTGTATCAATGAAATAAGTTTACCTCTTTGGGATATAACTTTAAAGTTAGTATTTAAAGTATGTTCTAGATATCACCAAGGAAGGTTTGCTCATATCTAGAACAAAAATTAAAGCTATGCTTAACGCCCCAATCCTTGGAATATTACACAGGTAAAATCATTGTTATGTTTAGTTAATTACCATGGTTCGTTTGGGCCAATATGTCTTGTTTCTTAGCTCTATTTTAATTTACTCAAAAAGGACAAGTTGTTTAAATTTGACGACAAAGAGCGAATTCTAAAGATGGAATAACTTGAAACGCGTCAATGAGTAAATACATAAAAAATGTGTAAAATCTTTTAATACAGTAAAGAAAATGAGAGAGAAACTTTTTAAATTTATTTATAATGATCCTGATTTACCAATTCAATTAGCATGTGTCGCTCCGCCAACAGGGGGTTAGGTTGTGTATTGCCTGTTGTTAGTCCGATAGCGTTACTTCGAGCACATATCCACGGCCGAGAAATCATATTCACAAATTTATAATGTAGCTTTGAGTTCAGTTTATGAGGTAAAGAAGTTTAATCAATATTTATGGGGAGGGGAATTTATTTTTGTACAGAACATAAACCATAGTTCAGATTTTCGGATCTGAAATGGGGTATCTGATTTCGCAAATTAATTATCTTATGTAATAATTCGCCAAGAAATTTCGTTTTATCAATATTTGTTTTTTAAATTAAGTGTCTTTTTAAGCGTTATATACTGCAGATTTACATAAATATATAAATATCACTGTATTCATAATAACTGAGGTTTACAAAATTAGGCCTTTTTATTTAAACTAAGCTTATGTTATTTATACGTTAGAATGTGTTGAACTTATAAATAAATATCAAATATACGAAATTTCGCTCGCCTTTTTAAACCATGTTATATGTTTAGTGAAAGTAAAAGAATGGTGAGAGTCGAGCGGCAGCCCAAAATTGATCTAACTGGGTTTGATTGGAAAAATCCCCCAAGTTCGCGAAAGAGATGCTCAAGGTCTCAAAATATAGGTATTGCCATAAACTACGATTTCCGAAAAATAAAAAAAAATTGCATTTACAATTTTTTGTATTCCAATTTTTTTGTTTAAAAACCACCATATTCTTTTAAATCGAACTAACCCCTTGGGGGCCGGAAGGACTTGATAATGACTGTTTACTTTATTCTTATGCTGAAAAGGGCTTTTATACCAAATTTTCAGTCTCTAGCCTCGCTTTGATTTTTCTTTTTCTTATTTTTACCATAACACAAAATTTAAAGCCCTTAAAAGGTAATATGGGGAATTAAAAAAAGTTTTTTTCTTAAGCGTTATACATAGGGTTGTTGTTAATTTTTTTAAGGTGTGGCTACGATATTGATGAATTGAAATTTATACCTAATAAATATATAACCAGGCATGGAGTTCTTTATAGAACTGCCAAACCCAATAACAGTTTGTTCGTGTAAACATGGTTATTTTTAGGTCCCAAATTGTATAATGTTGTGCCACACGATATACAATTTGGTCTTCCATTACTGGCAATAAAATGTAAACAAAAAATTCTTGTTTTCTCTTTCGAATGATTATGTTGAAGGCTTGTTTAGGGTAGTTAAATAATGTGCATTACAAATTATAAATGTGGTATTTTGTTTTTGTAGACTACAAGAAAGTATAATTGTTCGTTCAGGATTCTATAACTGGGCTCCAGCACACGGACAAGGAGTTAATTAACTGGCTACTTTGTGTGTCTTGTATTTGTTAATCCCTCCTCAGCAGTATCTATTTTGTTTAAACATAAATTTAATTTTGTTCTTTACAAATTGCACGTCAAAACATTTAAAACTAGGGGCTCCACCACTGCTTGCTTCGCTCACCAACCCAATGTAAACAGATTATTGTATACACTGATATTTTCACGAACATTACGATAGAGGCAGTGACATATACATAATGTAAGACAAAGATCGTAATAGACTCCACCATTCCCACTATTACCAATTATGGCATACGTTGTATTTTCACCATTAATATTTAAATAATCAATCATTACCATTTCAAACAAATGTTGATATTACCAACTAAAGAAAACAATGCAAGATGTAACACCAGATGGTTAACTTATAGTATTTAACTGTATGGTTAGCCTTTTGTTTGCTTTTATCATATATCTAAAAAAAACTGTTGCAAAGCATAATTACCGAATTCTAAATTTGCCAAATCGGTTGCAAATAAACGCGTTTTGATTCATTGCAGGCATAACCTGTAATTATGTTAAGCTTTTAATCCAGATCAGCTGTTTTATTTATAATAAGTACCTACATATGTTTGAATTATAATATAGTAAGAAAGTTCGTAGATTTGTTTTAATGATTGCTTTTATTTTGTTGATCTAACCTAAAAATCTGTTGGTTGCGAAGAATAACAAACTCATTCTAAACTTGCCAAGTTGGTTGATATGGTAATAGATGTCAATTCTTTCAAGAAATGGGTGTTGGGTTCAGTATAGGCCTAACCAAAATGTGTGTTAAGATTGTAAGCTGTGTTACTACATATTATGTTTGAATTACAATGCAGTAAGCCTTTATCTTTGATTTTTGTTCGTGTTTGCTTTTATTTTGTTAACCTAACCTAAAAAAGCAGTTGCTTGTGAATAATAATAAACTGATTCTAAATTTGCTAAGTTGGTTGGTATGATAATGAATGTAAATGCATATAAACTAACTTGAAGACTTTATAGCTGCAATAAAGTTGGGCATCAAATTATAAACTAATTTTGGATAATATTATTTCTAATTGAAGAGCCAGCACGTTGAGGTGCCATAATTATAAAACTAAAAAGGTAATTTTAAGAATTGGTTTATTTAAATTTACTTGTTGAAAATATATATTACATTCAGATACAATAATTTGTTTTATGTTGATAATATGATTTCTGTTAGCCTCGGTCAGAGTTCAGTTGGTAGGCACTTATAATTGTCTATATTTGGAATTATTTCTCTTAAATTATCTCGGGATAGGCACTCGGCTAGGTTTAATATATTCCTTGAGATGTACGCAATATTAAGAAAGACTTTGCTGTTAAAATAATGTTCAGAACACAAATAAAATAAAAGGCGATTAATTTAAAAATATTTGTAAGGAAATGTCTGGATTGGTTTTGAAAAGGATTGAAAAGGTTCTTTTTATTCGGTGATTCAACGTTCATATATTTGTATAACTAGAGTTTACCATTCTCTATTAGTTATTGGCACTGATTCTATTATTGTTATGACTTGAAAATTTGAAAACGTTTAACACACTGGACTACACATCTTTACACTTTAATGGCTAGGCAGGTTCTCTTCAAAACGACGCTAACTTTGCTTTGTCCAGCGTTGTATGCAATCCGGGGTTCTCACTCGCTTTTCGGTGGGCAACATGGCTTCTCATTTCCCCAGATTCGTTTTGTGCAGGTAGTGTTTGAGTCCGTTGTCCTGGCAACGTATCACGTGGTTCTGACGTAAGTGCTGTTTCAATGGCGTCTTCCAACGAAATAGTTCGTTTTTTGATTACAGTTTCTGATAATTATCCCTTTGAATTTGTAATTATTTCGGGGTTACCAATTCGTTCTGATAATGTTGTAATTATTACTAAATACTTATTACTTTGGATATAATGATTTTAAATCGCGAAACGTATTAACTGACATTGGAATGAGGTTTGATATTCTTACATTAATACAACAGCTGTTAGTTCTATCGTATTTAGGCTTACTCATATCTTAATGATGTGACTTGCATATCACTGATTTTTATAATTGTTTCTAATACTAAAGTCTATTCCCGTATAATGTTACAAAATTTATAATCTAATTCGTGTTTGCCAATGTTCATTCTACAGATTATATTACGATTAACTATCGGTTACCAATTTGAGTTGTCCAAGCCTATTTTAGTTGACAATCGTGTTTCGTATTTTTAATGTTTACAATAATGGATTTCGGACTGTGTTTAATTATGCCATGTTATAAATAACATGTGAGAATTTACTAATTTTGTTTGTGGTTATTAATAAAATGTGAATCTAGTGTTTATTTATGGAATAATATTTAATAAAGGTAATGTTTTGATAGGAGGTTACATTTTGGTGAGGCTATACACGTTTTTAACTTAGCCTAGTTCTAGCTTATTTATCTTATTATGAACATACACTACTATAATTGGTTTTGAGATTTAAGTACGGGATTATTAATTACATATCTGTATTTCTATTAACTCTTAGGTTAGGCTATTTGACTTTAGGTGTTTTCTGAAAGGTTATGCTTTATCTAAGAATAGGCTTGTTCTTGACATTGGTTGGTTCCTTGGTCTATTCAGTAATTTGACGTTATCAACTTAGGCTATTCGGGTTTAATATTTTTGATGGGATTTGGTTCATTATAATAGCCCGTCAAATAAATTTTGTGACTATTGAGCATAAAATTTGTTTGGAATGATCAAATCGCATCTTAATTTAACTTTGAAAACACATAACATAACTTAAATCTAACATGGTATAACATAACATAACAATTGATATTATCAAATGTAACATAACTTAAATCTAACATTGCATGACATGACCTAACAATTGATACTATCAAACATAACATAACTTAAATCTAACATTGCATGACATAACCTAACAATTGATACTATCAAACATAACACAATTTAATTCTAACATTGCATGACCTAACCTAACATTGATGCTATCAATGTTTACATATTATACACATGGGAAATTCACTGTTTACATTGGGAATCGCTGTAATGTTTGTTCTTGTCTTAACACAGTTGTGGGGAATTGTTTATATGTGGGAAAATCATGGTTTCAAGGAATTAATATTGTTCTATTGTGAGTTTTAGGTTATACACTTCTTTTGTTCCTAACACATATCTTGCATAAATATGGTTATTTGAAGCACATCTTTTATCAAATGTTTTTCTTACAATAACACAGTATCTGTTGAAGTTTGTGATACCTTCGTATCACTGGTATTGTCTATTCGTTCAGGGCTTTGTTTCGTCATTTGAGGTTTGTTTTGTCTGTACAGGCTCGTCTGTGTGGTATTTTTTTAATATAGAAATATGGTAAGGCCCATAAGTTTTTCCTTCGTCATCGATCAATGTGTACACTGCTTTTCCAATCTTTTTCAGTACCCTTAGTGGTCCAGCATATATCGTGAATAGCTTAGCTGTTTCTCCGTATCCTAAGCTTGATTGGGGGAAAGATTTCACTAATACCAATTCATTTTCCTCCAATATTGTGAGTTTATGCATCTTGTTATATTTTTCTGCGCGTTTGGCTTGTGTTGTTCTTATCCTCGTTTTAGTCAATTCCAATTTATATTTTAGAGGTGTTTCAGTTTTAAATGGGTTTTGGATGATTTCGTTCCAGAATCTGTGGTCTTTTAAATTTAGTTGTAGCTCATTAGGTGTAAATTCCGTTGTTTCATGTTGTATTTCATTGAGGAAACTGTTTATGATGTTGATGTATGTTGCCCAACTTCTATGATTATTTGAACAGTATGTTCTAAGGCATCTTTTAATTTCTCTTATTGGTCTTTCAGCCATATTGGACATGGGATGGTGTACAGGATTTAAGATGTGTTTAATTTTGAATTCGCTTAACTGATTCGTCCAAATTTTGCTTTTAAACTGTGACCCGTGGTCTGTTAAGATTCTGTTTGGCGGGCCGAAAGTAGGTATATAGTCCTTGAACATTCTGTCGGTGACAGCTTGTGCCGTTGCTCTCTTTAAATTGTATAATTTGACAAATTTAGTAAATGCATCTAGTATTATGAATATGTATTGCACTCCTCCTTTACTTTTTGGCAATGGTCCTATTAAGTCTACTGCTAGAAGGTCCCCTTTTCCTTCATATTTCATTCCGCTTGTCTCTCCGTGTAAAGGGTGATTATTGTATTTACACTTTTGACAGGTGTCACATGTCGCTATCAACTTTCTGATTCGTCTTGACATGTTCTTGAATATGAAATCTTCTTGCAGGGTAATTAAGCATTTCTTCGCTCCGCAATGCAAGTAGTATTGATGGCATTCGAGGATTAGGTTATTTACAAGTAGATCTGGTATAGCTATTAACCATTTGTTGTTGTGCTTCTGGTATAGTATACCGTCGTTTATTCTGAATCGGTGTTGTTTGTTTGTGCTGTCACCTGAAGTGGAATTTAGAGTTTTTAAATAATTTTGTTTAATGATTGGATCGTCTTGTTGAATTTGTGGGAGATTTTTGAGATTATCGAGAAGTTGTAAATTGTGTTGGTATTTCAAATTTGCTACAATTAATTCTGAGGATGGTGTTTCCTGAATTTCCTGATTTTCGTTGACCCTAATTCTGCTTAATAGATCTGCTAGAGTGTTGTCGGTACCCTTACAGTGTACTATTTCAAATTGGTGGTCTTGGAGAGCTAGTATCCATCGAGTGAATCTTGCGTTCAATAATTTACATGTTTTCAAGAAGGTTAGGGCTTTGTGGTCTGTTATGATGATTAACTTTGCATTTAGTATGTAATGTCTGACCTTTTGCACACAGTATACAACTGCTAGTAACTCCTTTTCTGTGGTGGTATAACGAAGTTCACATTTTTTGAGCGTTTTTTGAAATAAACAGAATAGCTTTCTTGTTGTTTTCGTCGTCTATCTGGTACAGGTGTCCTCATATGGCGAAGTCTGAACTATCTGTCTGCAGATAATATGGTTGGCCAGGAATTGGATGACTTAAAACATTTGTTTGCAAAAAGAGATTTTTGATTTCTTGAAAAGTGCGTTCTTCTTTAGAAGTCCAAATAAATTTAGTTTTCTTGGAGGTTAATTTCATGAGGGGCTGTACTGTTTTTGCATAATTATCTACGAATTTGTTGTAGTAATTTATACCTCCTAGGAAGCGTTTTAATTCTTTCCTAGAAGTGGGTGATGGAAAATTTTGAATACATTTAATTTTGTCTTCGTCTGGCTCGAGTCCTGTGGTGGTTAGGTAATATCCAAGGAATGGCACTCGGTCCCTGCAGAAAATGGATTTTGAGAGCTTGATGGTCATATTGGCTGCTTTGAGCTTTTTAAATACAAATTCTAGATGTTGCAAATGCATGTTGAAGTCGGGTGACACTATACATATGTCATCTATGTATACCATGGAGAAATTGTCAATCGTGTTGCTAAATACTAGGTCTAGGGCTCGTACAAGGCCTGCTTGTGATGTAGACAATCCGAAAGGTGTCACTACATACTGGTACACTTTGCCTCTAAACTGGAATGCTGTAAACTGTCTGGATGCTGGTTCTCACTCAATTTGCCAGTATGATGATGTTAAGTCTAACGTCGTTAACCATTTGGAATTCGTAGCGTTTGCAAGTAACTCATTTATGCTTATGTTGCATTCATAATCCGGAGTTATCAGTGAGTTTATTCTGCGCATATCTAGACATATACGTAGATCTCCTGTCTTCTTCTTCACAATTATAATAGGATTTACATAGGGGCTGTTAGATGTTTCTATAATATTATCGCGTAACATGCTTTCAATCTCCTTTTCTACTGCGCTTACTAAGTTGATTGGAATTGGGTAGCTCTGTGCTCTGTAGCATTCTGGTTTATCAACTCGGATCGTGTGCTGATAAAACCTGCATCTTCCCGGTTTTTCTGAAAAGACACTATCGTATTTCTGGATTAAGTTGGTTATTTGGTCCTTCTCCATCTGTTTTAGCTTGTCGTTGTCCTTAATGGTCTCTTGTATTTCTGATTTGATGTTATTTGTTCTTGGGTTTTCGTATTCTGTCCATTCTTCTTTGTCGTCGTTGTAAGTTATTAATCTGCATTCCATCGATCTATTTGTTTCTTTTCCAAACTTCATTCTTAATATATCATTATTTAAATTCTTCATTATTAATGTATTATCGTCGAAGTTTATAACAGTTTTCAAAATTCTAATCATGTCCATCCCTAATATGCAGTCTTTGATCAGATAAGGCACTATGATGCACTGTATATCAAATTCAATTTGTTTAATTTCTGCTTTTAATAGAATAATAAATGAAATACGTTTCGACTTGCTGTTAAGTGCCGTAGTAATAAAGGTATTACTAACTGGGAGTTGTTCGTATTGACCTAGTTTACTTTTGTTTTTCTGAAACCAGTCGTCTGATATGCAGGTGACGGTACTTCCCGTATCGATAAGTGTATTGGTTGCTATCCCATTCAATTTCATCTCTATCTCTGGGCATCTACAATTGGTTAGAGGTTCTTCAGTTTCGTTCTCGTCTTCTTGGAGTAGAAATTCTCTATCGTAGTAGAGGTTGAGTATGCTATGTTCTTCCTGGTTGATTGTTGGCATTGTTCCGAAATTTATGTTGGTTAGGTGCACTGGAGTAGGGTATGAAGTTCTGTTGTTGTCCTCTTTGTCGACTTCACCTGTACAGCCAATTGTTTTTTGATTTAAATCCTCTAAACCAGTGCTTTGGAGTTTAACCCTGCCTGAGTCGAGTTATCCTCCTCGGCCTGTTCTGATTTGGTGGTCGTCGCTGATCTTGTTGTTGTTGTCAGCATTTGACAAAGTTTCTGTTGTTCTTGCGTCGGATACCTTGTTTGTCGTCCGTCTTGAGAGTTGTTCGTGTATCCCTGTCGTTGCTGGTATGGTGGTGTAGGTCTGAAGTTGGTGTGGATCGGACCTGGTTGTCTGTCGTAACTGTATCTAGGGTTATAATCGTTCCTGTATCCTTGATGAGTTTGGTGTTGCTGTCTCTGTCCGTTACAATAATTTGGTCTAGGGTATCGGTAGTCAGGTCTATTATCTTGTTGTTGTCTGTATGGGTGGTCTCGGTTGTTTTTATTCTGGAACTGCTGGTAAGAACGGTGTTGGTCGTTACTTCTGTATGTTGGTTTATTATGCTGTTGGTTGTTGAGCGGTGGTCTGGGTGTGGATGGTGATATGTTTCCTGGGTTCTGTGTGTTTCTTCGACGTATCTCAGCATTTGCCTCCTCGGTGTCCTCTCGCTGTAAAAGGTCAGCAAAATCTTTTATGCTAGCAATATTTTGGACCCGCTGTGCGTCTTGTATGCGTTGGTCAAAATGCTCCACTAGTGTCGTGATGATATCCTCTTCAGGTGGCTGAGGGATCATGGATTTCATTGTCAGCACCCTATCGATGAAATACTCACTCCTAGTAAGTTTACCTCCTGGACGGTACTTCTCATACTCCAACTTCTGTCGAGTACCCTTCTGGACGTCTCTGTTCCAAAATTTATCCAAAAATTGGGTACTAAATTGTGTAAAATTTGTAATGTCATATTTAATGAGTTGCCACCAGCGTGAGGCACTGCCTTCGAGACTGTTTTCAATGACATCAAATAAACATTCTTGGTCGTCACCCTTCTGTCCTATTTTTCTTAGTGTTAGCCGTTCGTAATATCTCTGCAGGCGGTATAGGTATTCGTTAGGATTGCTCTGCCTACCATTGTATTTGGGTAATGTAGGTTGGATGATATTTAGGTTATCTGCGTTATTGCCTCCACATGTGACATTAATTTGTGGTGTTGTATTGGTGTCGAGAACTGCTTTAGGTAAGTCAGCAAGTAAATTATGTACTTCTTGCATCACCTGTGTAGATTGTTCATTTAATGTTTTCTTTATATTGGTCTCTTGTTTTAGGAGCGTGTCCTTTAAAGTTTGTTCGGTTACCGTATGGTTTACTTTAAATTCCAAATCATTAAGTCTATTATTATTCTTATTTACTGCATCCTCTACTAAGATTAATTGTTCTGCAAATTTATTTTCGACCTGGGAAATTTGTATAGCAATACAATCCTTTAACCCTTCGATTTCACTTTGCATCCCTTTGAAGTTTGAGGTAAAATTGTTTTCTTGCTGCTGGAATTTGGCTTCTAATTTTGTTT
>JAGFPH010008805.1:39973-52208 GCA_018207615.1 Philaenus spumarius
AAAAAAACGCCTGGAGATATTAGGGTTTAGTACCTACATACCAAATTTCATGAAAATCGGACCAATAGTGTCCTCTCTGGTCGTGTATACATACAGACAGACTGACAGACAGACACCACTCTAAAAACACTTTTTTGGGTTCAGGGAGCACCAAAACAAAAAATTCCACTAAAAATATTTTTGGGTTCAGGGAGCACCAACACAGATAATTGCACTAAACAATTTTTTGGGGTTCTGGGAGCACCAAAACAGATAATTCAACTGAAAATTCAAATTCGAACATTTTTACGAAAACAATACTTTCTCCATATACCACGTATAGGGTGGAGAAAGTAAAAATAACAAAATGTATTAATTTTTTACTCAGTTGAAAAAAGAGATATTGCAAAAAAACCTTAGCAATCAACACCCACATTCTATTTTACTTTAAGAAAAAAATATAGCTTTCGTTTTTTTGAAGAAAACAACACAAAAACGTGCTTAATAGTGAAGGTATGTTTTAGTTATTTAACATTGAAATCAGTACCCAACTTCGCAGTTTTGAATGTAGGGAGCCGAGCCTTAATACGGAATGCACGTTGCACTGTAACTACATATTCAGTCCTTGCAATCTGTAACACAAAAAGCTTTCTGTTCACTATTCGTCATCTTTGCTATTAGCTCGTAACGGAAGACAGAGTAAACAGTGTATGCGCACAGGTGTACCTACAAAACCGCTTGAGTTGCTCTGTATCTATTATATAAAATTCAAATACCACTCACTCATCACGAAATCTCAAAAACCACCGAACGGATTGGAATGAAATTTGGTATGTAGTTTACTCTAGGGCCCTGGTTGCCCACCAAGAAAGGTTTTTAAAAAAATTTTAGGGTTGGTTTGGGGGTTTCAAAGTTACTAAAAGTCCCCATAAGAAATACATAGTACTTAATACATTTATTGATATATTGTTTTGGTTAACCCTTTGTTGCCCGACGGTACTTTTAAGTACCACCCAATTCAACGTCTTTATAAAAGGTAACAGTGGCTTTATCATTGCAGTTCTGTAAAACATCAGGTCTACACCTAGTTTCAACAAATGCCACCAGAAAGCAGGACTTGCTTGGCTAGTACTTGCTTTCAATTGGCAATTTATATGGTGTGATTTCCCCAATTTTTTAAAACATGTTCTAGTCTTTCTATTTGTCAGTATTTTTTATTAAAAGGGTAGCATATTGCTTAACTTAACTTAATAAGAACTGATCTAAGTTATTATTATAAACCTCTCACACATACAAATTATACAGATTCAAACTTAAGAGCAACCAAGCAAACTTCCTACTTCCTATAACCACTCCTAGATCGTGCTGATAAACTATCTTTTTACTTTACTTTTACTTTACACGTAATATTTATACCGATAGTAAAGTAACTTCAGTTTTGTTAATTTCTCAGTTTTCTTTAATCAAGCCGTAACCTAGTGGGTAACGTTGCGTCTTCCTGATCAGAAGATGCTGGGTTTGAATCTAGGCTAGGGAGACCAGATATCTAATCATATCTGTTGTTTGAGGTTAAGAGGGCGGAAGTAAAGCAAACGGTGGTTAGCTCGCTTCCAAGCTGACGGGATAGGAAGAAATGTTTTTTCTAAACAACCTAAGTTAATCACAAAAATAAAGAAATATATAATTTTTTCAAATTTTATCACTTCTTGGTCCTCAAAGGGTTAATATTCATTTAACTTTGATTTGTCTATCCGTTCAAAGCCGGATCGGGCAAGCTAGTTATTTATAATTGTTAAATGTAATAAATACTACAAAATATTAAAACCTCGGTATTCATTTTGAAACACCCACTACAATGAATATCTGTTACACAGGCTGTAAGTTGAGTTAAATTTCACCAACAAATAAAGTTTTGATCCACGTGTAAATAAATTTCAAGACTTACAATTGACAATCTGTTTTCGTTATCCAATGTTTTAAGCATGGGAAGTGTGAGTTCACGAAATAATTCAAGACGACGTCTGAAGGCAGCGATACTGTCGTCCAAACGACCTCTGCCCAGCTGTAGTTTAGAACAGTCGAGTAAAATCACTGTAGGCTGCTGTTTGAACTGGAAAATAAATGTGAATTAGTTAAATAAAACATATTCATGACGTAAACGTCATAAAACCATAATACAAAGGAATTTTACCGGCACCAAGTTCATTTTCCATGTGTGACAAATTTGTAGTTTTGTCACTTAAGGGTCGGCTCTAGCTGTCGGCCATGTTGGCTGACACTCCATAAGACCAATGTTAAATTAAAGTCCAAATTTTTCCTTTATTTTTGATCGGAAAATTATAAACGATATGTCATTTTAAAGCTATGGTCAATATGCATGCAAATGGCTTTTTAAAAACTAAGAAAACTATTTTGTTTAATATTTATTAACAATTTAAAACATTGATTTTTAATAATTTTTATGTTCTCACTATTAATTATAGCAAAAAACTGCCAAGCCATTCGCCTGAAGAATTTCGTCCCCAAGAGTTTGGTATTTTAAAAAAAACGCTATTTGAACAATTGCGGGTTTTAAATGGACTTAGGATGAGCAATGTCCGTGTAACCTGCCGTTGCTATAGGGAGTCGCAGGTTGCTTTCTGTTTCACTAGAGCCGACCCTTAACTCATCTGTCTTATGGTTTTAAAAATTAACAATTATATTTGTTGATTTAAAAACGTTAATAGTTTGCCTAAGTGATGTTTTGTTAGTTTTAAGTGTGTTTTCATTGGTTCAAAACGTTTCCATATAAAAATATCTTTCGCTCAGTTAGAGTGTTTTTAAAGCTTTAGAGCCCTCTAACTTTTAAACGGCTAGTCGTATAGAAAAAATTTGGAAAACGGTTGACCATAAAGGCCATCCATGTAACTTCCCGCTAAGTTTAATTACAACAAACACTATTTTTGGAAATTTTGAACTGCTATAACTTTTGAATGAATCAACCGATTTTTATGCGATTTGCGGCAATCGATGCAGTTTTTTAAGTCCATTGAAAGAATCAACAACGAAAAGTTTTCAGATGAAAAGTTTCGGAGAAATCGAGGAAAATTTTTTTAATTTTCTTTCGTTCACGATATCTCGCGAATGTATCAAACGATTTTTATGCGATTTGCGGCAATCGATGCAGTTTTTTGTGTCCATTGAAAGAATCGACAACAAAAATTTTTCTGATGAAAAATTTCTTAGAAATTGAGAAAAAAACACTTTTTTTATTTTCTTTCGTTCACGATATCTCACGAACGAATTAACCGATTTTGACCAGACTGGTAGCGATCGACGTCGTTTTTTGAGGTTAAAAGCTGATTAGATTTTGGAATTGATCGGTAAAGCCAAGTTATTCCAAAAAAACCTGATTTGAAAATTTTTTATTTCTTAGTTTTTTCGAAATTTCTCAGAACCTACCGGTCCGACTTAGTTGAAATTTTCAGGAAATCTAAGTTTGATGGAACTCTTTAAAACGCCGTTTGGTAGGATCCAATCGGTTAAGCCGTTCAAAAGTTATAAGCGGGTCACATACTTACATACACACACACATACATACAGACAGGGTGACACCCTCTCGGGAGTGGTCAGGGAAGATTCCTAGGACCTCAAAACGTCGAGATCTGATGAATACTCGATTTTCGAAAAACGGGGTGAAACCAATAACTTCCCGGTTTTAGAAAATTTTCAATTTTCTTAGCGGGAAGTTAAAACACACAAAAAAAGTTTTAAATAACTTTCGAAATCCAAAATCATCATAAAATATAGGTTGTTCAATAAGAAATTCGAAAGTTGACCGCAATATTGGAAATTGGCGGCCATTTACAAATATTTTAACTGCATATTTTTTTATTACTAAAAAAACATGGAAAGGTTCCCCGTTTAAAGTTTGCTGTCAGATTTATAGTTTAAAAGATACCAATGGTGAGCCATTTAAAAAAGAAACCCTGTATATATATATTTTTCTCTCATAGATATCTTACATTTACAAAAACCTATTACTTAAGAATCTAAGTAAGGTAAACATTGGTTTACGGTCATAAACTGGTTGAACATTTTTACACACAATACATATTTAAAAAATGTGTACTTAAATTGAAAAATTATATACTTTAAGATTTATAGCGCAAATAAATTATTTGCTTTACGTTGTAAAAATGCTACACGAAGGAATGTTTCTTCGCGTGTCACAATAATTTTGTCCATGGTGTTTATATTTTTTCAATATTTAAATAGAATCCCTAAATACTGCGGGGTAAAAAGTAGCTAAGATTATTCTCTGAAAAATCCTTTATATGCAAATGAAAGTTTCATCAAAATTGGTTCAGCATTTCTGAGGTTAGTCTTTACAAACAGACAGACAAACAATTTAAAAATTCATATTTATGTTTTGGTAACGTGATAATAACCATACGAGCTTAGAAAAAACTGTTTAATCCCAAATCACAGATACTTCAATTTTATTTACATGTGTAGACGTAACTGACTTTTGTCGAAAGTGCCACTATAATTCCGCAACCCACCACCGCAGTCCCACGGTTGTACGGTATGGTAGCCCTCCATCCCCCATCCACGAAGAAGGTTCGGTTCGAAACTGCAATGGAGAAATTGGTTGAACGTACCAAGATTTCTAATGGGAAGCTGGTGAAGCAGCTGGGTGTCGCGTGCCGTAGTAGGCGAGACTGGGCAGAATGTTGGAAAATGTTCCAGAATGTTATAGAATCTTCCAGAAGGAAATTATAGACCATCGAAGGAAATTCCTGTTCCCGAACGTCCGAAAACGGGCTATGAAGCTAGAGAAATAAAACTTGGTACTAAAGTTATATATACAGAGTGTTCATAAAGTCCCTTTAACACCCTTTATTATTATTTTTTTTTAATAAATTAACAAAACTTTGTATATATCTTATGTTGAATAACAGGATAAATTTTTTTACACATCCGAACTTTTATGATTTTGGGGGGCTTGAGGGGGTAGGGGGTAAACAATTTCAAATATAAAGGTAGGTCATGAGATACACCATTGAAAAGCTTATTTAAAGAGAAACAGAATGGCTCACACTAGAGCTAAGTATCTTGCTTCGTTTCAAAGTAGAAGACAATCAAAGTTTTGGAAAATGAAGTTTTACACGGTTAAAAGGACGAGAGTCACTTCTTTTTTAAACTTTTCAGGAGAGAACTTTTTCTTATTCATTTTGATATAATACATTTTGTTTTTGTAGTTGTAGCTTGATTTTTTTAACACGCTTTTATTAGCTTCACTTGTATGTTTGTATGTTTGTTTGTAAGTAACTCTCCTTTGGACTAAAAGCCAGTGGATTATTACTGTTAGTATATCTCTCTTATGCAAGTTCGTTCGTTGGCCGAGCGGTCTAAGGCGCGAGTCGTCGCTGACGTTATCCCCAGACTCACCGATCGTGGGTTCTAATCCCGTCAACGGCCAAATTTTTTTTTTCAATAATTAATCGAACTAAAAATAAAAAAATAAATATAGTTTTAAAAAACTAAAAAACACGCTTTTATAATACATCGAACTAAAAAGTGAAAAATAAATATAGTTAAAAAAAACTAAAAACACGCTTTTAGAGCATATCAAACTAAAAAGTTAAAAATAATTTTTCAAATAAGCTTAAAACAATAATAAACGATAAATACTAGCATTATTGTAAAAAAAGCGTGGGGCGCTTTGTCCATATTTCTCGTACATCGAGCGCCCAACGCTTTTTTTACAATAATGCTAGTATTTATCGTTTATTTTCGTTTTAAGCTTATTTGAAAAATTATTTTTAACTTTTTAGTTTGATATGCTCTAAAAGCGTGTTTTTAGTTTTTTTAAACTATATTTATTTTATAAGTATAGGTCCAAACGTGTTTTATACTAGGCTGTAATGAAATCAACAACTTACATGTTTTAATGTCATGTAATTATATATTTTTGTAAAAAGTAAATAAAAAACTGTAAAAAAAGGAAGAGAGTCTCATAAAACCAGCAAGGCTCAGGTTTACACTTTAATAACCTAACTTAAATGTTAGAAATACAAATAATTACTTAAAAGTTTGATAACAGCTTTTGATGGAACAAACAGCTGTTTTATATGTTATTTTATTCAATTGGTTGCTGTGGTAATAAGTGTAAATACATGTGTTGGTTCATCAACCTAAGAGTTTTCCGACTAAATTTACAAATATTGAAATTAAAAATGTTTTTATCAAAACGAATTATAGCCTAAGTTACTCAGGGATAGTGTAGATTTTTATTAGTAAAACAATTTTTTCAATCGGTCCAGTAGTTTCAGGGATTACCCCCTTACACACATACAAAGTTTACCTCTTTATAATAATATTAGTTTAGATTACCCGTACTAAATAGTGCCGGGATGAAAGTAGATAAGCTAGAAGCTCTTTCTCGGCTAAACAAAGTAGAACCAACTGAATCACGCACGTAAAACCTAAACGCTAGATGAAATTAGTGTAGTATTTCTATAAAATATTTCTCACTTCGCTCGCCAGATCCCTTATCTTCACCGCTCACCCCCCATCTACATTCGCGGCGAAGTATATGCAAACATATTATTGTATACTGTGATATTTTTACGGAAATGATGACTGATTATTACAGAGGCACTTTTACCGGTGTAAGATGGTTGGGGTAGCGGTGTCCTAGATTCTGATATTGCGCCAATGGTGGCCATTTTCGATAGGGTTAAGATATATACCTCTAATTTGCACCATTCTTCTTCATTTATCAAACCCTTTAAAATGAGGTATCACTTGATGGTGGTTTGTATTTAAGATTTTTGAATTACCCTCTCAACCCCCCCCCCCCCATTTGAGGTAAGGGGTGAAATGGTCGGTTACACCAAAATTCATCTCCCTGTGCCATAGAGAGATACCCCGAAGCTCATTTATTTATTTATACTTGTTCCAAAGTTAAGGGGGGGGGAGGGGACTTTATGGCAGCAATTTTTTAGAATGCCAAGTGCATCTTATGTTGTTCTCCCTGAACAAATAAACTTAATTTCGCACATAAAGTAACAGACAGTCTGATTATTAAAACTGAATCCCTAAAAATGTTTTAATTAACACGGTCGCTAACTTAATTTAAAAATATTTATTAGCATACTTAAAACGAGAATTAAGTAACATAAAACTTATATTTTTGAATTATACTTTATTTTGACAGAAAACAATTATTTGAAGTGTTACAATATAATGTTATGTTTAAGTCTACAATATAATGTTTCTAGTCCAGCAGTTTTACAACTATTGATTAGAATTCATTACGAATTCTGGCAAGAATCTTTTAAAATGGAAAAAGTACGTAACTCGGGTTGTGTTCTTACAAGACGGTAAATTGAAAACATTGTAATTAGTTCCATAATTAACTTGCATTGAAATTTGACTATTGTAATAATTACTACTGCATTACACTCACATATCGTATTATGTGATTTAGTAAAAAAATTCTTTAGTATTCTAATGTATTGAAAACATATGGTTTAACTAAATAACTATGCATAATTACATTTCTTAAGGCAAGTATAACATAATAAACTAGCACGTTTATTAAAAGAATTACATAACAATTTCACATAGTATAAACTCAAAATAATTTACAAAAGACAAACGAGACGAGATGACGTGCGATATTAACCTCGTTGACTAGCACGACGCGCCATCATAGTATACTTTTCCTTAGATCTTTTGGACATACAGCTCCAGGCCTTCCGAGCTTCGAAACTCGTGCGTGATACTGGAATCTGCCTATTCAACTTTCTGAAATCTCTCAAGAAATGAGTAAATGGCGTCACCGAAATCCTTGGATTCCGGTTGCACACAGACACCCTTAATCGTAAACCTCTACACCTCTTTGTCGCCGCTTTCGGTTTTCTCTGGCAACGGTATTCCCTATTCGGACCTGTGCTTGTGGAACAACATCTGGAACGGCTTCGTTCTCTTTTCGATGATATTGTCTTCTTTTCGCTATTATTATTACTGACGCTGTTATTATTGCCATCATTGTTACTATTGTACTTATTGTCGCTGATATTGTTGCCCATTTTAACTTCAAATTTACAAGAGAAATAAAAAAAATGAACTGCTACCGAACAATCATGTTATCGAGAATATGATGTTTCAGAATCGCTTCTAAGCAACGAAATAGATTTCTATTGTTGGATGATTTCAGGTTTTCTTTGTATGTAATTAATCTTTATTTTCGTTATAGACTAAAGAAAGATTTACGTTTTTACTGTAATTTAGGTTCTTATGTTTGCTGTCACTTGAGAAAAATTACTGCCGGATATATAAAAAAAAAAAAAGTTTAACAATGTAAGTATACAAATTGCATACACACAAGTTTAATATACGTAGTAATATTGTATATACGATGTAAATACAATATTATAGTATAGAACTTAATATTATCTTAATCAGGGGTTTCTCTAAGTTTTTATTAGGCTTAAGTAAGAGTTTTCAACTTGTTGCGTCATCCTGATCAGAAGATACCGGTTTCGAATCTCGGCTAGACTAGGTAACTTTTCATCCATTAATGTATGCGTACCCATGTCCGATTGCTATTAATATATACAATATTAACTAGGCACTTGCCTTGGCAATCGCTTAAATAGTTTTGATAAGTTTACAGCTGTTTCACGTTATTTTTCAGGCATCGTCTGAACTCGAATAAACAAAAAACACTCACAATTACACCGATTAACAACATTAACTATGATAACATTCAACACTTAAATAAATAAAATCATACATTTACGACACTTAATAAAATTATTTTGTTTTTAACGCCACAGTGTGTGACTGTTAACTGCAGTGACATTTCTCAAACTCAATAATTTTATCAAGTGTCGTAAATTTATGGTTTTATTTATTAAAGTAAAGTTTAAAAATTATTCCGCTTCTTCCAGTTTTACCCTTATAACTAAAAAAAAAACTAAGCATCATATCGAAAAAATGGTTCTGTTGTTTTTGAAAGAGGAGTAAGGTCTGCGTCGAACGACCCCTCAAACTTAGAATCCGGTTCAGCAGTACGGTCAGAATCGCGAGTTGAAAATCAGTCAGTTTTCATTCTTGGCGCAAAATTAAACTACACTAGTTTTCAAACGCCCATATCTTCGGGAAATCTACTCTGACCGAAAATAGTCGAGAATGAAAGTTGTAGAAAATGTTATTCTAAATTCAGAAAGAACCTTAAGTTCTATATTCGGATCATTTTC
Organism: Philaenus spumarius; assembly: GCA_018207615.1. NCBI lineage: Eukaryota > Metazoa > Arthropoda > Insecta > Hemiptera > Aphrophoridae > Philaenus > Philaenus spumarius. The sequence continues at coordinate 49,207 of JAGFPH010008805.1, forward strand.
AAGGGTGATATGCTTGAAAAACCAAAAAATAGTCATAATCCTAGTTGTATTTGCTGCTTAGGTGTATTTCACTTGAAATTTACGGTTATTACTACAGGGAACACATTTCAATTTCTATCGTTGGTCGTGTTGTAGTGCCATTACAATCTACAATTAATAAGTTTTTTCACTTACCTTTAAATTGAATCAAGAAATAAAAAATTTGTCACTTTTATAGCAAAAAGAGGGAACGGAAAAAAACTACGACACAACCAACGACAAAAATTGACATCGAATAAAAACTGGAAATTTCAAATTATATATTCAACGGTAAAACCAGCGTATACGGTAAATTGAAACACAGATGATCTTGTCAAAGTGTAAGCTTTGATACAAATCAGTTGTTTTATTTATAATGGCCGCGTGTCACTCTCGTTTACACACCCTAACCTTTTACAAACGAATTCCACAATGTTTATATTTTTTAAATTTTTAAATAGGAACCTTAATATTTCCGGGATAAAAAGTAGCCTAGATTAATCTTCGAAAAGTCCTCTACATGCAAACGAGACCTTCGTCAAAATTGATTCAGCCATTCCGGAGATCAGCCCGGACAAACAAACAGACATACAGTAAAACAATCCATGTTTAGGTTTTGATAAAGTGTGAAGTATGAGCTTAGAAAAAATATTTATTTTGAAATTACTTCAATTCTATTTACATGTAGGAGATAAAGACGTCTAAGGTGTAAAATATTATTCGTAGAAAATAGTTTAGATAAAATTTACTCGTAGACGTGAAATGCATCTGAAACAAATTGGCGGATATCCACGGTTTTTGCGCTTGCCTTGTTTGTCTGGACAGCTGATCTTTTGAAAAGTAGATTGGTTTGGATGAAACTCACCATACTCGCCAGTTAACTCTCAATATTTATTTAATTCATATTTGTGAGCGAAGTGGGTACTCCTGCTGGTTGTTATAATGTAAACAACTATTCAGACTTAGGCCAATGTGGGCAGTTTTTGTTCCTTAGTAAAGGTATACAAGTAATTGTAATTTTACTTGTAATTCGCTGACCAAGTGCCTCTTTTTATGAAGTGTAATTATTTCAATGTTATCGTGGCAGGTTATCGCCCTACTACTGTATTTACTGCCAACCCATAATCTTGAACCTCAATAAACATAGATCAGGTTGTTTAAATCAATTAATAATAACCAAGAATTAGTTAAAGAATATAATTGATATTGATTCCAAAGGGTGCTGAAGTGGTGTCGGGGCCGAAAAACTTCAAAATTTTCGGACTTTTGTCGGTTTTTCGCTTATAACTTCTAAACTAAGCGGTTTTATACCAAAACATTTATTGTTAAAGTTGTAGAGCAGTAGATTTTCTACAATTTTGTATCCTTAAACTTCTTGTTAAACATAATATTAACCCCCCCTCCTCTCCCCTCCCCCTCCCCCCTCGTGTTCCAGCATGTCGATATTGATGAGTGATTACCATAATTACCATAGAACTGATGGTAATTGCTAGTTAGAGGACCAAAAACGAGAACTGATGGTAATTGCTAGTTAGAGGACCAAAAACGAAGGTTTTGGCCAATTTTTGCCATTTTGAGAAAATCTCTCTAATTTTCATCGGCTGTATCTCGGATAATATTAGGTTTAAGAAGAAGTTTAAGGATACAAAATTGTAGCAAATTTACTGCTCTAAAACTTTGAAAATAAATGTTTTGGTCGAAAACTGCTTAGTTTAGAAGTTATAAGCGAAAAACCGACAAAAGTCCGAACATTTTGAAGTTTTTCGGCCCCCCGAAAATTAGCACAGGGTCCTCGAGTTGGAAAACTTGACAGTCATCCCACAGTACCCCCGAACAACCTGTAAAAGTTTCATTAACTTCGGAATTTTTTCCCCACTTTTTTTGCTCTGTCTACTGGACTATTGAGCGAATTTCCTAAATTAAGTTTATACTTTTTAGCGATTCAACTATTTGGGAAATTGATATACAGTACTGAAGAAGGCGCTGAACAGCTGCCTGTGGGTACGAAATTATTAGTAGAGTTTGTTTCCACTTCAGCCTCCAGCCCCGGCTTACACGAGTTTGCACCTAGAACTTGCGTCTTCGGTTTATGGATTGCTTCGCTTGGCTTGCAGTGCCCTCGGTCTCCGATCAGAAGTAGCCCCCACGGTAAAACCCCCCAGTGGATTGAACCGGATACGTTTACGTTTTTACCAGGCGAGCTGTAAGGTCGTGTAAAAAACTTAATGTGTAGAATGATCTCCTATACTAAGGTCTTTATATAATACACCAAAAAAGTTTTATCCTAGTACGACGAATATCAAAAAATATTAACTTCTGGTCAAAAAACGTGGTTCCTGTTGGATTTTTTGGCTAACGAACTCGCCCGAACGACTTAGATATCCAATTATTTGTGTACCAAATTTGGATCTAATCGAACGCAAAATGTGGTCGTTAGAGTGTGAAAACATATATCCGTATACAGAGTGTGCATAATGTTCCTTTAACACATCATATAAGTTGACAAAACCTTGTATATGTATGTCTTGTGTTGCATAACAGGACAAATTTAATGTTGTGACATTTCTGACCCTCTATGATGGGGTTGGGGACTTTTTCCGTACCAGGAACTGGCACATACTTTCTCACAAACATATTTAAATTATTAAACAGATTCACGATGACTTGTAGGGTGGGGTAGGAGAGGTGATTTTCTATTAAAGTTGTTTTCCCATAAAAATAAATAAAATAACGGAAAAACCAACTTTTCTCAAAAACGGCTCGAACGATTTTGATTAAAATTGTACAGTTTATAGTACTTTAGGTCCCTAATAAACCATAAAATTTTAATCAAAATCGTTAGAGCCGTTTTTGGGAAAAGTTGATTTTTCCGTTGTTTTAAGGGTTTTTATGGGAAAATTACCCTTAAAAATAAAAAATTCACAAAAATGAAAAAGACGCCTGGAGATACCGTGGATTAGTACCTCCATACCAAATTTCATCAA
>JAGFPH010008806.1:0-11843 GCA_018207615.1 Philaenus spumarius
TCTTGCAATAAATCAACTAATTTCAACACTGCAGCCAGTGTAGTATTGGAACTACAATACTTCAATAAATTAAAGTTATATTTACAACAACAACAAAAATCAATAGACTTAAAAATTATAAACAAACAACTTAATTATGTATTTTTTTACTGAATTTAAGCATGATTCAGACTTCATTTTATGTTAAATTAATTGTCATTTGCTCTACGGTACAGAAACATCATACCATGGTAATTGATCTTTTAAAAGATCAGAAGTAAAAATAACAAAAATAAAATTTTATTAATAGGATGAACACATTTGTTGGGTCACAGCCTAAAATTTTGAAATTTGTTTATTTTAAAATCATTTTTTTAAATTTACATAAACAAACTTTTACTTTGTGAATTGTTTTACATTTTTGCAAATCTTACTAAAGATAAACCTTTTACGAATTATCACATAAGTGTAAAGTTAAACTTAACTATAAGAAGTATTATATTTTTAATTTTCAAACAACAAATGATCGTAAATGTCCGGATAACTAAATAATAAAATTGAACATTCATCATTAAAAATGATAACTTCAAACAGGAAGTATTATATGTATGTAAATCAATAAATGAACATGTAAATATATAAAATAAAGGTACATTTAAACATTTATAAATTACTCTTCGATATATAAATATACTGTTAATATCTCAATTTTATTTATCTATTTTTTTATTTAATCTTTTATAAATTATTAAGCAGGTACTGAGTAAATAATTCAGATTTTTGAAGGAACTTTTTAAAAGGCTGAGTAAGCGATTGGCGTTACATTTTATTTTTATATGTGCCCTCTAAAAAAGTATATACCTCTCATTAGGGCCTAGTCACCTACCAGTTTTAATTAATTAATTGTTAATTTAATTCAGATAATGATCAAGAGTGGTACAGAGCCAATAAACATTTTTACTTTTTCAAATGTTTTCAATAACAATATATATGTCATAATCTTATAGGGTATCAATTTTGATTATGTGCCTAAACAAAAAAAACTTTTAAAAACCTGGTAGTAAATTAATAAGATAAAACTAAACATTAAACATATTCTAGTAAATAATAAGCAATTCTTTCAACATAGATTATAAAATTATAACATGTAAGAAGTTCTTAATCGAAAGAAACAAATTCAAAGCTGATACTATATTTTTGAACCAAATAAAACTTATTTACAGTGCTTTCAAACACTTTTTCTAGTCAATATTATAAACATAAGGAAGAAATAAATATAATTGGTACGGAATTTTTTATTTTACAAACCTTTATACAAAGTAGTAATATAAGCTAAAGTAGAAAAGTAATAAAATAGCACTTAATGCTTCATTTTAGAAATAGGCCTATTAAAAATGTTACATCTACCATTCAATCAACATTTCATCTATCAAATATCTATTTATTTCTCAGTTATTGTTCGATCATTGTTCGATTTTCTTCTAATTTTTCATGGATATTCTTTGAAGGTATTTAAAACGACATATACAACAATTTGTATTTTTTTAGTCTTTTTTACGCAGTTGCAAGGATGATTAAGGGAAAACAAAATCAGAAATGAAAAATGTATCAATTGTATAGTAGGTTCTATGATTATTAGCAAATTTCCATAGGAAAAATAAATGTAGGATATTATCCTGCACATTTTGTGTTTTTACTCAACCTTATAGCTCACTTGGTTCCCCCAAAATCGATCAAAATGTAAAATACAATAAAAGTACCGTATCCTATTCAAATACAAGTGGGGGATTTTACAATGGGGGCATCTTCTAATCGGCCGAGTTTGTACACTACGAGCGAAGCGAAGCAGTCTATAACCTGAGGCCGGAAGGTCGAGGTGCAAACTCGCAAAGTGAGTTTTTCCGCTGAGAGTGTAACAAATGAGCGAGTGAGTCGAAGCTGAGGCTTAGGTGCAAAAAAATTCTACTAATATATTTCGTACTCACAGGCAGCTCTATTCATCGCCTTCGTGAATAGATCAATTCCCCAAATATTTGGTTGAAACCCTAAAACATATAAACTTAATTTTGGAAATTCGTTCAACTCACGTCAGCGGCTCAGCTGTGTGGTCGAATTATTTGTAAATTTCCTTTCATATAAAACTGTATCTCGAATCTTTTCGAATATGTCCGCTACTGATTTATTAAAAGAGGACAATGTGAACTGAAGTGAAAGAGGTTTATGAAAAGACACATTCCTATTCAACAAATTTTCTTTGTGAGGGGCATATAAACTGATGTAAAATAATTAGCGAATTTGTTTAACAGATCATGTACATTATTGGACTGAAACGAGGAAATTATATCTTTATCTATCCCAGTGTGATATCTCCCTAACATTAAATTAATATTATGCCAATGTTTCGAGAACCATTCCTATTAAACACAACCCTATTTATTAAATTTACAATTTAAATTTTAGAATTTTGCTAGGTCTACTGTTCACAGAGCTACTAGTACTTTATAAAACATAATTACAAAGTTTTCTTCCACAATCTAGACATTTTAAATTTCAAACACATACATATTTTGATTGTCAATTTCAGCAGTAGAACCTGGTCAAATGATGTGGAAATAAAAAGACACCGGAGTAAATTATGAAGCAATTAAAGTAGGCCTACGTAATAAATTGCTTGAAGAAGTCAAGCTAAACTGTGGGGATGTAAGCGTTTATGTTTGATCGTAATATACTTTCAGTGAAACTATTAATTTTAAAAATAAAATACAAAATTATATCTTAAAACATATAGTGATCTGTATTAAAATATGAAGTAGGAAATATCACAAAATAGGCAGCACGTGTAACTAAATATATTTAATAAGAACGATTATAGAATAACAAATAATTAATTAAATATTTTATGTACAATTAATTATATATAAATCAAGTATGATATCATACTAACCCAAATAATTTTTTTTAATGTCTAAGTAAAAGTTTTAACTTAATTACGCATAGAGGTTACATTAAATTATGTCGCTCACAATTAATTGTGAGAGAGAAGTGAACATGTAGCTTGGTGTTTGAAAAATGTACATTTAAAGTCGTTATCTTGAAATGGGAGTAAGGAAATAAATATTTTTCCTAAGGATCTTTAGGTGAGAAATAGGTTTCATTTGAAACCAATTGCCTAAACTGATTAGTTTTTCGCTAGAGTGCAGCACGGATATAACTTATATAATAATGTATATCAGTTGAATACGACAAATATGTCAGCTTGCCAGATGTCGACACGTCAATTAGACGGAAGCGGTGGAATGACTAGTAGCCTAAAAAATATGAATCCATTTCTTGTCGTCGACCGAAGATGGATGCTATAGAATGGCCTTTAAAAGCCAGCCTATTTACTTCATTCTTTTCACAATATGTAGAAGAAAAAAGTCTCCCAGTTGTGATAAATATTTTAAAGAACAAAAGTCACAATTGTATTTCACAACACACATAAACACACCCTTTCACCTTTGTGCAGCTGGCCTTCTAAATAATGTAAGGTTACTTTCTTCCCCTAAAACAATAAATCCGTTTCCTGCCACTATTAGTTCAAGGCTCCAACAGAACATGACCTGGTCTTGATAATAATATAGGCCAATATATTAAAAAATTAACACAACACCAGTAATAGTTATTTGTGTCTTAAGGAGGATCAAGAGGAAAGTGTCACTTTATCGCCCTTAAGGAAATTAAACCGCAGGCCGGTAATTTTCTTGAGGCCGACTAAGATAGGCTACTTTCTTCCTGTAAGACGCTCAACATTTTTCCTCCAGCTACTGTTTTAGTAAATAATTTACATTTTACTATGGAAGAAACTTGGACATTCATATCTACAAAAACAATTGAGGTTATGCGAAGAATACACAGACAAGGAAGTTTATTGGTGCATTGTTGTTACAGCTGTTGTTTTACTAACATATGATTTAGCGAGTGGAAAAGTGCGCATATTATAATAGTTATTACATCAAGGGTGCAAAGTTGAGTTTGTCACACGAAATAATCATTTGACGCCTGAGGTACAGGCGTTACAGTTTATTGAGGTTGACTAAGTAAACACACAACTTTGCACCCATAATACACACAACGTTTTTCCTACAGCTGCATTTTAAATTAGTGTTTTAGTTTTTTAAAAAGATCTCTTTTACTAAACTAAACGTGTTAACAGTACAACTTAGTTTACAAACGTTCTGTATATTCCAGAGAGTATTGAAGTTCACATGTGTGTCACCAAGAGCAGCACAACTCTAGCTGATTTACTTTGCAACCTAGGTTGAAAAGTATTTTTCCACAAACGGCAGTGCAAGAAAAGTAAAACAAAGAGGTATAATTACTTGACGCTGAACACATGTAGTTTAGTTTGCGAACTACTGTGACTGTGCAAAAATCTGTAGGAAAAAGCATTCAGTATGGTTTTCAGGCGACAAAGTAAACTCAATGCTTTTTATATGGGCAATTGTTGATGATAAGTTGTTCCTTCTAAACTATTAATGAGGCAGATAAGACCTCTTAAAGAAGTAGCTTGAGGAAAACATAATTACAGTAACTTTCCCCAGGACGGGACAACTACAATAGAGAATCGTGTTTGATGTTACAGATTTAATTTTTAGTTTGCTGCCCACTGACCAGAAGTGCTGAAGATAGTCTCAACTTATAACATTGGTATATAATCTCTGATCTACCCTGTTGTGTAAAACGTTCCATTGGGTCATGCATAATTACTTCTTATTAATTTCATGGATTTTTAAAAAGCACACAAAATCTTTGGTTTAAGCCAAGTAGATTTTGAAATTTTTGCTGGCAATTCGCTGTCATTCTTTGATTTGTCACAGTAAAACAGGAAACATCTTATGACCTAGTCTAAAAGGATTTCAGGATTTGATACTAAATGTAATGTTAGGCAAAAGTCCTAAATGCAAGCTATTTATATCTCATCATAGAATTAAGATTGCAACAATTATTGATGTTTTGTAAATTTTGATCTGCGTTATCTACAGAATAGGTTGTGCAAAAATTAAAATGTAAATATACAAATGTAATTTTTACAGGATGTTTTAAATACAACCATGGTGGTATTTTCAACTTAACCTTTTACACCGAAAACAATACATTTACTAAGTTATCAAAAAAACATATAACAAACTTAAAAAATACTATTATTAAATAATTTAAGAAATAATAATAACAAAGGAAACTAAACAACAAAAATTAAAATAATACTTTTTTTATAAAATAAAGATAAATGCCAATTATAGTGTTTACACATTACTATATTGTAATATAATCAAAAATTTACTTTAAAAAATTGAACAGGATTTATAAAGGCCGACTTGTAAGCAATTTTATATGCATAACCATAGCAACTGTGTTAACAAAAATTATAGAATTTCTGATTAAGTTTTATTAACTGCACAACTTTAGATAGGCCTGGCCTGGATCAATGAAAATTATTTAGACTTAAAAACTTATTCAAACTACTGATTGTTTAACTAATGATTAACTTGATTTGATGACATAAATAATTTACAAAACTAAGATTGATTTTACAATAATAAAACTCTATATAACTATTATATAGGCCTAGGTCTACCTGAGACAGAAAGAAATACCTACATTTTATGTAGACTACACATATTGGCTAAAAGACATTAATTTATTAAATTATTTTGCTCTAATGGAGCAAGTAAGGGTTTTACACAAGAAGCACACAGGGTATTCCCTAGTGTTCAATGTGAACCAGATGTTTGTGACTAATTTTATCCGTGATGTAAATTATTTTAGAAATCATGCTTGTATAAATTGTAAATTATGTGTTTTTGGGCATTGTAACACTGCCAATATCTTTGTAACATGTATCCAAACACTTGACGAAAGTATATTATATAAGTATAATTGAAAATCCTGTTTAGGCCTACATCTATTTGTTGATAGCTAATCATTAAAAAACTTGTTGTCCAACCAACTAAACAAACATCACAAGTTGGTGGTAACAAATATGTTTTCAATATAGGTTTAGTGATTTAAATTTTATAATTATGAAAATAGAAAAATAATTACGGTACACAGGTTTTTGATTTTAGCAAGAAAATATTTGTGATACCATTGGTGTACATAATGGATATATCCAAGAATATAATTTTTTATGGGGATTTATTTCAGATATGTAGGCCTACTTTGGACACAAAAGAATTACTGTACTTTGAGGTATTTAGTTTTTTGGACTATACTCAGCATTCATTGTTTCAAATTCCTGAGGAAATTGTATTGTTCGAAATGTATTTTTATTTGGCAAATTAAGCAAAATAAGGAAAACAATACATTTACAAAGTTATAAAAAAAACATATAACAAATTTAAAAAATACTATTATAAATAATTTAAAAAATAATAATACAAATTTTATAATAACAAAGAGAACTAAACAACCTATAAACAACAAACGAAATTAAAATAATACTTTTTTATAAAATAAATATAACTGCCAATTGCCAATTATAGTGTTTATTACACATTACTATATTGTAATATAATCAAAAATGTTCTTTAAAAAATTTGAATAGGATTTATAAAGGGCGACTTGTAAGCAATTTGATATGAATAACCATAGCAACCATGTTAACAAAAACCATGTTTCAACAGTCAAACGATTGTCAACTATGCTTTTTTCCAGTTAGGAGTGTAAAAATCAACACTTGATAAATACGTAAAAATCTTTCTTAATAAATGTTTAAAAAATTAAGTTAGTAAAATTAATAAATATCCAATAAACAATCAAAATACACCACTTCTGTTGAAAACACAGGAGCAAAATTAACAAAAGTTAAAAAAATGTATTTATTTAAAATAATTGAACATTTATTCAGGTTAACAAACAATATTTGACTCTGATATTAAAATTATAACTGAATGTGTAATCAACTTTTGGAATAATGTGAAGCTAAAGTGTCGGACAAAGGATGACTGGATATATAAAAATCCTAGGGGGTTTAATCAGAATCACCATTGAAATCATGCTTTGATTTATGTAAAAAGCTGTGAAGAAAAATAAAAACTATTTTACAGAACTTCAAATATATCAGCACAAAAATTGTAATCAACATTTAAATTTGTATCTTGAAAGACGTTATGGGTGGGGTATATGATATTTAAAAAAGTTTAATGTATTCACCCACCTTATAGATTAAAAATACATTCTCCAGATACCGTTGTCCAAATTTATAAAAAATATTAGAAATATATTTCACGTCAAAACAATAACACGCACAACACATACACAAACACTACACACAGTACTGTTAACGATATTTTAAAAGTACACATGACATTTCGCGAAGAAACACTTTGTGTCTCCAGGTGTAAACGAAACTAAGTCCTACGCCTAAGCCTCTCAGAGCACCTTACCTGGATAACAGTTATAATTTTAAAATAATGTTCACAGTACTGTGTGTATGTGTTGAGTGTGTTATTGTTTTGATGTGAAATATAGGCCTATTTCTAATATTTTTTTAAAATTTGGACTACGGTATCTGGAGAACGTACCGGTATTTTTAGTTTAAAAGGTGGGTAAAATCCATTAAACATTTTAAAATTTAAATTTCTTATACTAATAACCGAAGGTACCGTACTTATTGGAATTCCATTATAACTGAATAATACTTAATGTTGAAGCTAGCGAAACCCAATAGGTTGGCAGGCTCAATAAACTTTATGGAAGTAGACCTACTACCTTGGATTGCGTAACTATTTAATAATTTTGAATTTTGTTGTCACATTCCCAAATTTAAAATGAAATCTTGTTTATTTATTATTTTCTTAGGGTCTCATATATTTAATATATGATATTTTTTACCCTACCTTTTAATATCACCAAAAAACTCAGTGATTAAGAATCAGTTTCTCAAAAAAAAATTATAACGAATATCAAAACATAATGAAAGTAGAAGAAGCATACTGTGATAACAACATTTTTTGTAGTATAAACATTTAATTGTAATTAATATTTCAAAACAACTTATTACTTCTATTTAAATAATTTTAAACATACAAACTTGCATGATGTATATTTTATAGTTTATTCCGTCACTAAACTTAATGAAAGCCGAATAATAATATTTCAGAACACATAAATGTTTAACCCTTTGCGCTCGGTAACCATTACTATAAGTTGAGCGCACAGATCGGGTGGCCAACACTGTTAGCCACAACATTTACGCCTCAAGTCAGAATTAATTACTTGCGAAAGGGCTCATAGCTCGAATGGCCAGCAGTGCTGGCCAACATGAAATTACTCGAACTCTCAGGAGACCACTAGTGCTGGCCACGAAAAATATCTTTTTTTAATTGCAGCTATATACACATAATAGGTACAATGTCTGGTATGTGCTGCAACCTATGAAGTGGAATAAACATCTAAAATGTCCAACTCTTACATCAAACTTGATGGCAGATTTAAAATAAGAGTTTAAACATAGGCTAATTTATAAGTGGATTTTCTCAAATTACAGATTAGCAGAATATTTGTAAAAAAAAAAAATTGGGTGTGCGTCGGACCACACGGTGGAAGTTATACTTCTTTGGCCATTCTCATACACCCACTCACGCACACAAACAGACAGGATATATAAATGAAATATAAGACATTTTTCAATATTATTCAATATATTTATCTTCAATATATGGCGCTGCAAGACAGTAGTGTCGTCGAAATGAATCAGTGTATGTATATATTGTGGATTCGGTGACCCTACTGTCGATTAATCGATAGTTCTTAAAAATTTGTTCTTACTTTTCAGCGTGACGCGGTTTCTCGACCAACATCCCATCCCAAAGTGTCTAACGGGCGCAAAGAAGTATAACTTCCGATAGTTCTTAAAAATTTGTTCTTACTTTTCAGCGTGACGCGGTTTCTCGACCAACATCCCATCCCAAAGTGTCTAACGGGCGCAAAGAAGTATAACTTCAAAAATATAAACTTTTTTCTGTTTTAATCGAAAAATTATTTATAAAGTAGGCCTACAGTAAGAAACAATTCTTACTAAAAATTAAAAATATTGTTTTGAAATCCCTAAACAGAGTCCTTTCAAACACAGCAGTATCATATAAATTTGTTTGTATTATTTGAATAAAAATGTGGATTAACATGCTTTATAACTGTGTAAAATCATATTTTAATTGATAAGTTTATCAGTTAAGGAGAACATCAACTGTGATAAACTGATGTGTCCATTAGTTGCTTTTCACCTGAACTTATTTGTCAACTTGTGATGCTAAAGGATTGTGTTTATCCTTTTAATGTAAGGAAACCTAAAAAAAAGAACTTTAGGTATAAAAGTATCAAAAGTAAGTCTAGGTTCTATACTCTTCTTTTTGTTTAAACTTCTTTATTTCAGGAACGTGAAAAGTTGCATAAAGAACCATTTAAGCAAGAGGATCTACATTCCATTCAGGCGATACTGGGGGCTGAATTCCAGATTGGTGATTTGATATTTAATTAGCTTTTATGGGTCGTCTGAATGTTTTCAGCACTATTTAGTAAAGTTTGTACGAAACAAGTTGTTTTTTATTATATTATTATAAGTTTTAAAATTGAATTATGTTAGTAAGTACCTACAGAAACTAGTTAGTTTACAAAAAAAGTAAGTAGATTTAATTAAATTTTGTGTTTGTTTAATATTTCACTACCCATTTGCAAGCCTGTAACACATTGTCATAATATGTAATGTTTAGAAATTTCCTCTTTATTGTTGGTAAATAGTTTTAGTCATCTGCTATAGTTAATTAATATTTTGTTTTGTTTTTGTTATAGTATTTGACTTTAAGAGTTTTTATGCTCATAATATTCAGAAATGATATAAAAGTTTTGCTTTTATTAAAAAATATTTAAAACTCTAGAAGTAAGTCACATTAGGACAAACAATTATGTAGCTCTTTATAATGTCAGTATAGAATAATATTCACCTAATTTATTATACTTTTCTAAATTTAAAAATATCTTGTACAAAATAATAATGTATGATAAAACCTAGTAAGTCACATCATGCTCTAATTATCAAGGATCAGCTTTAATAAAAAATGCTATTATTCTCTAATCAACTTCAATTTTTGTTCACTCATTTCTTATCTAGGATCAGCTTTAATACAAAATACTATTATTCTCTAATCAACTTCTTGCTTAGCGATTGTAATTGTAAAAGCAGATAACTTTTTTGTGCCGTGAAATTCCAGACTTAGCAATTTTTTTCATGCATATCTTATTTAATAGTGATAATAAATTAAGTTCTACATGATATTAAAACTCCATTTGTTATTCATTTATGATCGTTATTTTTTAATCACTGCTTTCAATTAAATAAAAGAAGTATTAGAGTACTAAACAAGTACCTTCGATCAATAATATAGCTGTCATAACAGACACATTTTACTATATTAAAATTGTTATAAAATGTATATATGTTCCTAATATTTATAAAGCAATAATTTTGTTATTTAATTTTTGATTTGGAAATATTTGTATTTTCGAACCAAAAGATAAGCGAAGAAATGATATTGCGGTAGAAGCACATATTGAAACCGACATGAAATTTCATATCAAAGCACTTATTCCAATTTGTACAGCTCCGAACTGCGGTAATTCAATTTGAGAACGCAAACTTTATAAATACGACTAGATTTGCCTTTCAGTGATTGAGTGCCTGTTGACAATTTAATCACTTGTAGCGCATGCGGGGAGAAGATATTTTGTGTTCATTCTTGAAACAGGATTAAGTAGACACTTCTTTTGGTTATGTCTGCCTAAGGAGAACATCTGTTGGATAAAATTAGTAAAATTTGTGAACCTTCACAAAATGGTTTTGGAACAGCTGATCTTTGAATAAATTTAATTCTGGTGTAACTTGTTGAGATTATGGTACTACAAGAACCAGGAAAACGGAAGCAACGATTTTTCACAATTTAGCATGTAATTCTCTATGCTGTCTGGGTGTACACTATTTTATGTTTTATTGTTCATAAATACCTTGTAAAAATGGATTGAGTTAAATTAACTCAGTAACTAACTGGCCCAATAATTTTGTCCTATTAACGTTAAAAGTAGAAAGTTTGCATGGTTAGTTATAGTTAGTAGGTTAATAGACTAAATACAGACTTAAATCAAAATAAATGCGTTGTGCGAAAAAAGCAATAAAATAAATATCAAATGGAAACGATTATCAGAAATTTAAAATAGCAACTTATTCATTTAGGCCTAGTAAAAATCTTGTAAAACAAAATTTTCAAAAGCTACAAAATACACTTTTCATCTTTTACCATGACAGTCTTGTAAAAAATTTACATAACAAATTAAAGCTGTGTATAAGCCCACACTAGGAAACATATTCAGTGTATTGCTTATCCTTTCCTAAGGTAATCCAATTTGTTTGCCTTTACAGGACTAACTGATCAGTATGTGAATATGCCTTCCTCCCACCACAAGAAGCTATTACTTAACACATTAAGGATGTCTTTGCCGGAAATTTTATTTGGTCGCAAGACAAATTCCTTGTTAATGTCCTTCAGTTAACTCAACTCGTTTTGGTCCTTCGCCCTTTGTACTCATTTACCCAGCATTTTTGTCTGAGTTTACCCGGCATTGTTTACGATGTCGTCGGGCGCACAGCTCGGGTGGCCAGCAGCGCTGGCCATGTAACTTTCCTGGCTAGGTCAGCAGCTGTGTCCACTGTCCTGTCGCACCAGCTCGGAATTAATTTTAGACCATTCACTACAGTTTGTACATAGGATGAAAGAATGATAGAAAAAAATTGTATCTCAAGCATATTTTATTTCTACAAAACTATATAGTTT
>JAGFPH010008806.1:11943-35322 GCA_018207615.1 Philaenus spumarius
ATTGAAGTCACAAGACGGACCTACTAAGGTAATTCTTATCTATATTACGTAAAATTTGTCTGGGTTTACAGTCTTTTACCAAGGATTTAAATTTCTGATAAATTCTATTGACTAAATAAGAGACATTTTGCAAAGTATTTTGCAAAATAGTATGTGTCTCTTAAATCTGTTATGGGTTATATACCAGTACAACAATAGTCACATATAGGTCTACATGTGTACTTTTCTTATAAAAGTAAGTATATGAGTAGTGTAGTTTCAAAGACGAACATCTGTCAATTTTTACGAAATTCAGTTAGCAGTGGATTCTTATGTATTGAAGTACGATCTTTTCAATGAAGACATTATTTTCTTTCAAAAACGGACATAAGTATGAGAAATACTGAGTTAAACATACCGGTTTACATCAAAAATGGACATCTGCAATGCAGTTTCTCTTCAAAAACGGACATCTGCGTATCTAACCAATCAGAAGCCGTATATTGATCACCTGACCCGATAAATTTTAATGGCTGCTGTATTATTGTTAGTTTTATGTGTATTGTTGTAAAGCGTAGTTGTTTTTACTCTTTTAAATATTATTATACTGAACAATTGTTAATTTTAATTAAAAATGGAAGTAAATATTTCTCCTGTACCGTCTACCAAGGCTCGGAAGAAGGTGGCAAGCCCACATAACTGGAAAATTAACAAGGAAAAAAGACTAAGGTAAGCTAACCTGTAACTTTGTGTTTACATGTTTTTCATTCATGTAATTACAAAACTATGTACTATGAAATGAATTTAGATATCAGAAATGTATTTCAGTAGTTTATTTTTCAAAAGTATGTTTTTACTATTAGTGTGATGATAATATTATTGTATGATATGATTACTTAAAAATGACCCTACACACGGCAAGTAGTTAACATTCATTAGAAAAGGCCTATATTGGATTAGTTATTTCGGCAGTATCAAAAGGTTGATTGAGTGTTACAAAGGTCTAAATCATTATCTTAAACTTTAGTAAATCAACTATACTCATTAACCATAATCTGGGTTTGAATTCTAGTGTTAAATCACACTCTTTACTTACCTAACCTCAACTTTTCTTAAAACTACATTATAAAGGTCCAACAACTTAAATAGTATTTTAATAAGATAACTTTGTATGCCAACATTTTAATTAGCTACTTTTTTTTGTATTACAGGTATTCTGCTAAAGGTCTACCGAAATACCGAACATGCCAACACGACTTATCTTTATCTTGACGAACTTATTTTTATAAAAATAAATTAAAATACTTTGATATTTCATACTGTTCAGTATAAATATTTTGAGATTTATTATTATTATTTTGGATATATTTATTTTTTGCATCTAGTATTTTTTTATTTGTACTATTTCAATATTGTGCCTTATCTTGACGAACTTATTTTGATGAACATAAACTGAAATATTTTCATATTTCATATTATTCAGTATCAATATTTTTTGAGTTATTATTATTATTATTTTGTATGTGTGTATTCTTTGTATCTAGTATTTTTTATTTAAATTACCGGTACTTCAATAATGATTGTTCTTTACTGTAATAAAAACTAAAAAAACTTGTGAATATTAGTTTGTTTTGTAAAGCTGAATATGGTTCCTATCAAAAACAGACAACTGATGCTAGGTATGCTTCAAAAACGGACACATGCCTGAGTGCATTTCAAAAGTGGACAACTGTATATTTAAACCCATTTTTTGCAATAAATACATAATAAAATGATGTTGGAGAGAAGTTATTTCGATTTCTGGTTATAGAAACTAAATTATAGAATAGAAAACCACAGTCAGGCAGTCTTATTAACAAAAATATAACTATTGTGGCCTA
Organism: Philaenus spumarius; assembly: GCA_018207615.1. Lineage (NCBI taxonomy): Eukaryota > Metazoa > Arthropoda > Insecta > Hemiptera > Aphrophoridae > Philaenus > Philaenus spumarius. Next base: position 13,803 of record JAGFPH010008806.1, read on the forward strand.
CTGAACAATATGCTCCATGACAGATGTCCATCTTTGAAACTACACTACTCATATTATCTGCACCCTTAAACTCGGCAAAGATACGTAAAATAGAAGATTTAGAAGTGAAATTTTTCGACAGAGTATTTTTGTTCAGTTCTGGCAGTGTTCCGGTACTGGAAAAATTACGAGTAAACCACTGGTCTGACCAGTATAGTGTTTTACACAATTATTACAATTAAATTTATATATGCCTTCATCTAAGTAGCCTATTCATTGTAGATGGGTTTGGTGTGGTTTAAAAAAATGTTTTTAAATATAACACAACGGATTATATACCACCATTAGAAAAACAAACCCACAAAATATTCAAAACACTTGGCTACATTATTTCACATAGAATCGTCAATAGTCTACAGAGTTTTTTTTTTAATTTTAAAGTTTTTATGAAATATAAAAAACAAATCTCTCAAATAAAGTATAACTTGTTTTTACAGTCCCACGAAGAGGTTGCTATTTTTGAATTAATATGCCAGACATATCGAACACTCTACAAACTATAAACTCTACAGTTATAATTAATACATAGATATGTAAAATAGTTACCTCGAGTTTCATTTGCTTATGATCAATCAAATCAAAATGGCGGAGTAACAAAATAATAACCAAAATTTACAATAATCTTGTAGATAAAACCATTTATATTTACAAAATAATTTTACGTTTTCGTCAAAGTAATTTTATTTGCATAACCATTACAAATTGGTGATTTAAAATGAAAGAAGGTTCAAATTAAAAAAATTAATAGCGCAATTTGTTTCATTAACCTTTATTCGAACTGATGTCCATCAATAGCTATGCACTGATTTTTCCTATAGGGCTTTTTGAAAGAAAAGGTTTATTCTCACACTATAGCAACAGATGATGAATTAATGAGGCTGATTGAAGAGGAACTGCTGTTGATATCTCGGCAATGTTTCAAAAACACTTATAACTCATTTTTGTTTCGTTGATTGAATGTGTCATTGAAATGTGCATAAGGGTAGTACAATAAATATAACTTTTCATAAACTTTTCTGTTACTGTTTTTTGTTTCTTCTATTTGTGGTTCGGGGTTTCATTCAATCAGTGTGAATTTGTCGCCGCAGTGCTCTTCAACTTTTGTAAGGACTATAGGTAAACATAATTTTTTTTAACTGTTATTATTTAAATTGCAGACATTTCACAAATAAAATGATAACTCCTTAAACATGCAACTCCTTATTGATGCATATCTGAAATGTCTAAATAATGTTAAAATCAATACAGGAAGTAATAAACAGAAAAGGAAAATTGTTATTAGTTTTATTAATATTTTGTAGTCAAAATAAAAATGATTACGTTTTGGAAGAAAGAGGTTAAAATCAACATTTTTGACTTGGTTTAACTGCTTTCCAAATTAGTAATAATTGATAGAAATTATTGTTTTACAAATGTACAAAATAAAATTACTAATTCAATATAGTATTTAATTATTATTTAAGTATAAAATATATTTAAGTTCCATCGTTAAAATACGAGCTTCATTACTAGAGTTAGGGATATTATAATATAAATTTAGTTTTCTTATTAATGGGAGCTACAATGTCCTTATTTATATGTTTGTTTAGCTGTTAATTTTACTAACAAGGCTTCAATTATAATCATAACTAGAGGAGACCCCTGCGTGCTCCGCACGCCAACCCCCAATCATACCTTCTAAAAACATATGTTATGTTTTATTTATAATAAAGGTGTAGTATTAATAATAACCTCAAAACTAAGATGGTAAATATTGTTAAATGTTCGAACCAAATTATTTCTTATATTTTATAACAGCAGTTAATAATGGTTAAAAGAACCAGCAAGGCTCAGGTTTACACTTTAAAACCCTAACCTAAAAGATGGAAATACAAAAATAATTGCTTCAAATTTTGAAATCAGCTGTTAATGGAAATATTAAAGCAGCTATGTTATCTATTATTTTATTCAATTGGTTGCTATGGTATTAAATGTAAATACATGTGTTGATTTATCATTCTAAACCTAACCTAAGATTTTTTTTCCGACTAAATTTACAAATATATTGAAATAAAAAAGGTTTTTACCGAAATTAAATATAGCCTATGTTACTCAGGGATAGTGTAGCTTTTTATTAGTAAAACTATTTTTTCAATCGGTTCAGTAGAGCCAGAGATTACCCCCTACATACAAACAAACAAACAAACTTTACCTCTTTATAATATTACGAGCTACTAAAATATTTTAAAGATAGATTACGAGCTACTAAAATATTTTTGAAACTTTTCTACTGTGGTTTAAAGGAAGCAGTAAAATATCTTCTACAAGGCATGTGATGGTTCCACATGCATCTATTTGGTTCTTTTATGGGGTTTCATTCAAACAGTGTGAATTTGTCGCCACAGACTCTTCAACCTTTGTAAGGACTATAGGCTGTTCACGATTTTGTATTCTGTGTGTAGTTTTCTGAAGGTTTGAGTTTTGTTTTGAAGCTTTAAAATATAAAACTATATATACTTTTCTGAAAAATGCCCTTAATTTTTAATCAAACATAATTTTTTCTTACTGTATCAATTGTTACCCAAGTAGACAAATGTTTTAACATCAATGTTGGATATGTCCAGTAATAACTGTTGGAAACATTGAAAGCGAGATCATTTGTTACTTAAAAATTTTGAAATATACTAAAAATATAAAATATTATATTTTACTGGGTGTAAAAAATCCCGCTCACAACACTTCACCAACATCAAACTAAACTTAACTGAAGCAAACTATATTAGTAAATAAAGCGGAGTACTAGGTGCTTGAAAAAAGGAACCAGTTTCATTCTCAAGCATACACTGCACTTCTTCAGACTTCTTAGCCCAGGCAAGAGGTACTTTTACCTGGAAAAAAATGCGGGAGAGATGAAACTTGGTAATATAGTACATCTTGACATCCTAAAAAACATACTAAGTTTGCGACCCCCACCACTTTGAGCTTACGCCACCATCTTGAAAAATGGTGGCCAAATTCAGGTTTTTTCCAAATAACTTCAGTTGGGTGCGTCCTAGAAAAAACAGTTTTTTATAAAAATTAAAGAAAATTCAATTCTCTAAAACTTTTGTTTTACAAATTTTTCTGTGAAATAAACAGTTTTTGAGTTAAGTGCCATCTTGTGTTGTGTATTTATAGAAACTGCATGGATAAGCTATTATCACTTGAAGTTGATGAATTATTTATTATAATTTGTATTATATTATTGCTATTATTTATAGTAATATTATTATAATTTTCCATTGTACTACCTTCCACATCACTCGTGAGGTAAAGTTAAAAGGACTTTTTTACTGTGGTTTTATTTAGGGGTATCTCACGAAGTGGTTTAAACGTTTGATTTTGTATAGATTGCCTATTAATGCATCGATTTTTTTGAAACTTTACACACTCCACAATAGAGGCTTTAAAAATGTTTGGTGAAAATTTGAGCAGTACAACACTTGCAGAAACAAAATGGTGGCGTAATGAAAAATTTACTAATTTTCTCCCTCAAAAATAATTTATTATAAGTTGGTACCAGATTTTTTTTCAATAGTCACCTAGTCCATATTTTATTTGAGGATGATCCAGACAGACGAGTGGAATTTTATTCCCGTATTATTGAGTATCATGAGTTAAATCCTGATTGGCATGCTTGAATGGTTTTCTTATATGAGTCCACTTTTTACCGTAATGGTGTAGTGATTAGGCATAATTATAATTATTATTATAAATTATAGGTATAATTTAATTAGGCTTCTACCTATTTACAGAGAGAGAGAGAGAGAGAATTAATAAATATTTCATTATTCCACCATGTTGTTCCTGCAAGAGTTGTACTGCTAAAAGCCTCTATTATGGGGTGTGTAAAGTATCAAAAAGATCGATGTATTAACCCTTTGCACTCTGGAAGGATTTTTAATAAAAGTCCTCTGGGCTCGTATGGCCAGTAGTGCTGGCCACAGCCATTTCTTTATCAAGTCTGAATTGATTTTGCAAGTTACGTTCCTCTCAGCTCGGATGGCCAGCAGTACTGGACAAGGTAAAATCCCTCAAACGCCCGGATGGCAAGCAGGACTGGCCACACAAATGATCTGCATTAATTTATTTTTAGCAGTTTTATTTTGTCTGGATTGTGCTGAAATCTAGAGTCCAAATCTTAATCTAATTAATTCCCGCTTTTTTTCTGGTCTGTGTTGTATCAAAACGTAGCAATATTCGTTACATTATAACCTTACCAGCAGTTTAGTTTTACGTTGCGGTTGTCTAGGCTAGTGTTTTTAAAGTTTGAAGTAATTTAATACAACAAAAGTGAATTAGTTTATTATAGGTTTTAAGTGTTTTTTGTTAACAAGTTCTTAATTTTATTTTATTTTAAATTACATAAAAATGTTGTTCGATAAGTTGTATACAATGGACCCAATGGTTTATTTTATTCATTAAAATATATTATAACTATATATTTACAGTTAAAACAAAAACTCACCAATAACAATATCATATATCTACTTTATTGTATGGCAAAATAAATGACTTACTAAAAGCCCACGATTTTGTTAAACAAGAAATAAATACCCACTAACAACATTTCAGATTGTAGTGAAAAATAATTCAGAGCTGTTGACGCCGCAAGGTCAAATTAGCGGCAGAGCTGACAACAGTATCGTAAGCGGCCAGTCAGGCTGGCCATCCGAGATGTGAGGATGTTTAACTCGATAAATATTTAGAGCTGACTGAAAATATCGTATGGACAGCAGTACTAACCAACCGAGCGCAAAGGGTTAGTGGGCCACCTATACAAAATCAAACGTTTAAACCTCTTCATGGGATACCCCATGAATAAAACCACAGTCAACGCCCCATTAACTTTGCCTCACTTGTGGTGTGGAAGCTAGTACAATGAAAAATAATAACAACTATTACTATTATTATTAAAAAACAAATAATATAAATAACATTTCAACAATATAATAAAAATAAAAATAAATAATTCATCAACTTCAGGTGATAATAGCGTATTCATGCAGTTTCTATAAATACACAACACAAGATGGCACTTAACTCAAAAACTGTTTATTCACAGAAAAAAATTTGAAATAAAAGTTGTAGAGAATTAAATTATCTATAATTTTTATACGAAACGTTTTTTTCTAAGACGCACCCAACTGAAGTTATTTGGAAAAAACCTGAATTTGGCCACCATTTTCCAAGATGGCGGCGTAAGCTCAAGTGGTGGGGGTCGTAAACTTAGTATGTTTTTTAGGATGTCAAAATGTACTGTATTACCAAGTTTCTCTCCCACATTTTTTCCAGGTAACTTCATTCTTAACTCCCTGCTGCCTGGGCTATCTTTGGTGCATGTAAATTCAGTGTGTATAGGACTTCCCATCAATTATCTTTGATGAACATTTATAATTAGAGAACCATCGAAATCATTACATTTATAATTGATTCTTTTATTCTCTCCTTATTTCAGTTCAGATACAGAATTTTGGAAAGGGTAACTTCAGATTTATACATGGAAAATACAATTCTCTTTTAATCTCAATGTAATGATGAACATAAAACATATTTTCCTCAAGCAAAGAACACAGGAATGAAATGTCAACAGCACTCAATTATTGAAAGGCAAACCTTGGTGTATTTATAAAGTTTCTCAAATTGAATTACTCCAGTACGAAGCAGTACAAATTGATATTTAAGTGCTCTGATATTAAACTTTTCGTTGGTTTCAATATTGCTTCCAACGCAATACTAGAGTTATTTCTTGACTTTTGATGGTAAATGCAATTACTGCCATATACATTTTGTATAACAATTACATGGTACCCAAACACAAGTTTGGTTTATGATTACAATTTAATTTTGTTCTTGTAAACATTATTAAAAATCTGAGAAAAATATATTTTTGGTTTTGTACAATACGCACTTTTTCATTATTTTACTACAATGAATTTTGCTTTGACTGAACTAAATTTATATAGGCCTACCGTTTTATACTATTTCTGTCCAAATCGACAAAGTATATTGTTAATAAAAAAAACCACAAGTTTTGTACGTTAGACGTTTTAAGTTTATTATTCCACACCAGTTTAACAAAGTGTGGGTGTAAGTAGCCGAACGCTAGCAATTACATCGAACCATTGCAATGGCTAAACATTTACACTAAAATATGTAAACTAACAAACACTGCATGACCATGAAACAAATGAGCTAATGTTGCCAAGTATTTGGTAAAGAAGAGATGGGAGGGAGTCGTCTGCTTGTGGAGTAGTGGTTCAATATTTCAAACAGCTAGCTTGTTTTTATGTTAAATGTGTTAAACTTTTCTTTATTAATTTATTGAATAATTATGTGTATTTTCGTGCCCACTGGATAACATTTTACTTACTATATAAATTCAGTTCGATGTGTTTCTGTTCTTCTAGGAATTTTAAGTCCTTTCATGGGCATGTTCCAAATTTAACTGGTCAAAAATAATTTCATTCGATTAGATTTTGAAATAAAAAATGTTGTGCTTTCTCTTCTTGTGAGTTACGTCTAAAATTGATGCCAATTTTATATAATTGTTTAATATCCTTTACTACACTCGACTCCATGTTCACCGTGCAGTACAGAGCGCCCATAAGCCATCTTATCCATACGACAGTCTCAGCTATACTAGCCAACTAAAAAACATCAACTCCCATGCAATGCTCGTACAGTTGACGCAACCCGCATGACAATAAACGTGATGTTCCCTGTAATGGTAGTAGCATGACTATTCTCCCGTAAGACCTTACTGCACGGTGAAAGTGAAATCAAGTGTAGATTGCATGTAGGGCCTAATCAAACGTACCAATTTTTATAAGTTTAAGGTAAATTAAAATAATTATACAATCATTTTAGTAGCAATTTTAGTTGAAGGATGTTGGATTAAAGGATTTATTCATTTTATAATTAAAATATAGGTGACGAAAAAGAATATTGCGGTAGAGCGTATTTTAATTTCCGAGCACTTTTATTCCCATTTGTGTCACTAAAATAATTCAATTTGAGAACTCAAAACTGTATGCCTTCAGCAATTGAGTACCTGTTGACAATATAATCACGTATACCTCATTCAAGGAAAGCTTGTTTAGAGTTCATTCTTAAAATGGGATTATATAAAATACTTTATTATGTCATGACTACCTGTAAGTTAAAGATTACTCTGTAGAACGTTTGTAAATCTGTTTTCATGTAATCTTTGAATGCCTGAATTAGATACCTTTTGAGGTTATGCTATAATAATTGAGTAAGGTCATAGAGGTGCATTTTGTATTATGAAGCTAAACGCATTACCGTTTCGTTTATAGCAAATGATCCATTTAGGAACCTTAGTGTATGGTTTACATGATTTACATTGGTTATAAAATACAAATAAGTAGGTTTATATTGGTATTAAATTAAAAATTTCAGACTGAATCTAATCCTATTGGACTGCCAGCCGACCTGCAGATTTTATACATAATGAAATTAAATAGAATGGGTTTTACTAAAACTTGTGAACTCTAGTACTGAAGCTCTCTGAAGTAGGAATAAGTTCTCACATTGGCATTAAGATAATAGGAAAGGGTTTTGCGTAGAGAGGTGGAAAACATAGAAAAGCTCTCAGCCAAATACAACCGGAAGAAAGGTGAGATTATCAAATTGGATTTTTGCCAAGACTCAAAGTAAAAATGTCTGTTGCTTTGTGTATAAGAAAGCTGACAGTATGTTGTATTTTAATTTTTAGGTTAATTTCGAAGAAAGAAATAATTTGTTTATGGACATGATAAACAAATGCCGTAATTTAGCCCGAATTACTTTCAGACTGATAGATATAGTAAATCTGATGGAAAATTTGTGTCAAATTCCTTAATGGACAAAATCAGACCAAGAGGGTAGAAGAGGAGAATGTTTTTGAACAACTGAAAAATCGTTGCATCTCTCTTAACAAATTTTATTCGAAACATCATTATATCTCATAAATAAATATTTAGCTTGATGTGTTAGCAGATATACTTGATAGAATACAAGATCTCACAACTAATATGAATATTAACTCAAACGCATTTCAACGACAAAGTCACCATCTTTAGTGATGTACGAGCTACAACAGTCAAACAAAAATCATTATATCTTGTAAGAGTATTACCAAAAAAATGTGTTTAAAAGGAAACACCAAAATTACTAGCTCAAAGTGTGGACAAAATACGAGTTGAAGAATTAAAAAAAAAAAAAAAAAAAATTAAATCATAACTCCCTTTATAGGCATAGCATCAAACACTTTCAAAGTTATTACTCATTTTCTAAACATTAACTAAAACTTTTGTACTGAACATTTTTTTATACCACCCACCCTTACTGAAAGGAGTGACCAAAATTAGGTAGCTGAACAAGAAATGTATTAGCCTACTCCTTTTATATATAGTATCGGGTAAGTTCAAAACTGTTGTAAATAACCTAAAATATTTTGTCTGACACTTTGTTTAATAGCTTTGACACTAAGTGCCCACAAGTCATGGAAATATAGAGGCTTAAAAAGAGAAATCATATCCTCTTAGTAGGTACACTATCAAATACATTTAAAGATAGGGAATACCTTTTAATAAATATTATCTAAAACATTTGTATGTAACAATTTTTGATTTGACAAAACCTTGATACAAGGGGTGTCCAAAATGAGGTTCCAGAGCAAACAATTCATTATTAATTTAATAGACACAATATCGAACCCTCTCTGAACTGTTCGGGGAAATCTTCTAAATATTCCAAAAAATTTTTGTCTGAGTTTTTTTTATAACTGCAGTTTTTAGTTAAAGGGCCAATTTGCCTTATTGGAGTAAAAGAGATGATCTTCAAAATTTAGCTGCGCTTTTAGACCGAGTAGAAAGGAATTATTTTAAACTAGATTAATATTTATTTAAAACCAGAGCTTTCTATCATTGATATTATTTATTTGATCTCATCATTTTGAGACTACTGTTATTTTTTGTACAGTAAAGTTATGTAAGACTTAGTTTCCTGTGTATGCTAGAGGCAGAATGAATTACAAGTAAATATCAAATATGCTTTTAATGAAACGATCCTTCAGAAAAACAACACTTCTCATTGTGTTATTCAATTTAAAAAATTTTTTGTTAATTTTCATAATCGATAAATGATAATTATTCAAGGATCCAAGAGCTTTGATAACAGGCCGAAAAGTCTACTTTACACAAGTTTAGTGTCACTTAAGAATATTTTGTGTGACTCTATACAACTTTAGGTTAAGTAAAGTCTGCCCTAATATTTCAAACAACTAAGTTAAGAATTGATCTAAAATATGTTGAAATTAAATTTTTATTTGATTCCCATATAATAACAATGTAGGCCTATATATATTTTTTTAAATCTTTAAGTACATTGAAAAATTTTGTGTAATAATGAATAAAATATAATCAATAAACATAATAAATATAATATATCTATTTGTAATTAAACTGAACATATAAAAATAAGGAATCTAAGAGCTGGTTTGAGGTTAAAATCTGATTTGAGCCAATCTATACTTCTTGATTTTTTGTGAAAGTATAGTAACCCAAACGATGCCAGAACCGCCATCCAAATTATATCAAATACGAACAATAAACACTCATTTACTTATTTTTAGAGTCTTTACTTTAGATTCTTAAATATTAAATGCATCAAATTGTTAACACTTCTAAAAAATAAAACAAAACTAATTTTTTAAAAATTACCTTTAACATAATAAATTTACAAAAAACCCATACACATATTCTTTCACAAACATTCTCATTCATTATGATAACTAATGTTTTGTAATATAATATCAAATATATTCAACGTAATTCTATGTAGGAACTTAAGAAATTATTTAAGGTCAGTTTTACAAAAAATACATACAAAACTCAATTATTAGTCTAAGGCAGTTAACTTTTCTGAAATAACTGTATTTGTGATACTAAATTATTCCTGTTAGTATAAAGTTTAATCTAAAATGAGAGCTATCATGAATAATTTGTTAATCGCTTTTAAATAATTCAGCACACCTAAAATATTATTTAGAAAATTACTATCATGAAAATTTGGCCGTAATACGAAAATTTATTCTTGTATTTTTACCACTAATTTGAGTGAGTTTACAAGTGGGATATGAATAAAACATTAAAACAAGAACTTTAACAGAAATTACATAATTTGTATTCTATATTGACTGCGAAAAAAGAAATACATTGAACTGGAACAAATTACACATGACAATTGTCAAGAGTGACCAAATTTAAGTTATTAAATGTTGTATGAAATAATACTTGGAAACCTTAGTTTTTAATTTTAGCAAACGATTGTTACACAATGGCAATCAAATGTAATATCAATTGCACATGGTACGGCGCTTAATTAAAAGCCACCCTTTGTGTTTTTATTGGGATTACGGCATTACTCTTAGTGCCATTTTACATACGGTTAATAGGGTCCAATCAAATATAAATGAATTTATCACTCGTGAACTAAATGATGTTCACTATATTATACGAGCCACACTTGTGAATAATTAACATTTTTTAAACATTACATACAATTTGTTTACTACTACAGCTATTTTGATAAAATGTTTATTTCTAGCTTTAATTATCTTCACTGTCGTATTCAAATCATATTTTGTAGCTATCTTGGAATTAAAATTTGTTCCACTGGTATACATAACCACAAATGATGCATTCTGTAAGAGCTCGTAACACTTATTTTCAATTTGGTCCAAAAGCTTTAAAACTTTTTTAAAACAACATTCATTTTATACAGGGTGATTTTTAAATGTGCGAAAATAATTCATAGGTGGTCGTATGGGTCAAAATAAAGAAAAAATCATCCCGTCAGCATATATATGGAAATGCTACTTTTAACAGCTGTCCGACCTTCTTTTTTTACTAAATAATTTATGTTTCTAGATCGCACAAACGATCGAGTTGAAATTTTGCACTGAACTCATCAATGTAATGCACTCGTCAATGTGCTAATCAATGTACTAATCAATGTAAGTAAGGTCCTTGTGTGAAAATATTTGACTTGTCTAACATAAGATTCATGTTTTTTGGTATCGAAGTCAACGTAATATAATTAGCTTAACTATTTATATAGTACTTGACTACTAACTTAACTACTACGAATATAGTCACAAAAATTTCAAAAAATTAAACATTATATCAGCTTTTTGAACCAACAACAACATAGAAAAACTTCTTAGTCAAAAACCAAATAAAGATTTAAAATATAAAACTGGGATTTACAAGTTAATTTGCGATGAATGTAATTCGTTCTATACAGGGCAAACAGGAAGAGAGTTCCATCAGAGGTTCGAAGAACATCTGCCCAAAAAGAACATATTATATATTATGGCAATATCCTGATAGACGAAAGCAATGGCTATACTGACTTTGAAACCAATTTGATACCATTGCATACATTCACGAAATGCAACATTATGGATGCTATCGAGGAATACGAGATATACAAAGCATTTAAAAACAATGAAAACCAAGTCATGAATGACCATCTTCATTTCTCCTTGAACACTCTGTATGGCACTATCAGTGTACAAGATACAGGGCTTGCTAACAAACGTCACAGCATGGTTACTGTGTTAGCATGGCTAACCTAGTAACGACAGTTGTCCTTGGACCACCATACGGGATGCATCCCGCGTAGAAAGTGTTTTAATATGTTCTCAGTGTTTATGTTTATGTGTTTTTTATGTAATGTTTGACGCCCTCACAAGAGTGATATGCATCTGATGATGGAGTAAATCTCTGAAACACATCATATAAAAAGAGAATAAAGTTATGTGACACAGACATAAAGTAAGTAGTTAAGCTTGATTGTTCTAACAATCCGTTTCTAGATGGCGGCCAATTAAAAATTTAAAATAAAATTTTAAAGTAATTTTATTAATTATTTAAAAAAACAAATTACTGTAATAGAAAAACGTAAATTTTAATAAAAACCATCAAGAGCAAGTTTATGTAGCCTGTTTATTTTTGTATAACTGTCAAAACTGTTGCACAAAGGGTAAAAAGTAAAACCAACATAATTAACTAAACTTGTAAATTAATTATAGCCCATGCTTTGTTACTATGAAAGTTGAGCCCGTCAAACTAATAGACCATGTTTTACTGTTACCCTTTGTTAGAAAATTTTAACAGTTACCATTCGATAGGAAATTAAATGGACGACACACATTTTTCGTTGAAATTTTACATACAAGTTTACTGTATTTGAGTGATTCTTATTTAAATGTTTAAATGGATTCCATTTTGAAACAGATTACAGTAGAACTTCACTAATTCAAACCACGATAATTCGAAAACCTTTATAATTTGGAAGTTATGTCACTTCCCCTCAGAAAACCTCTAATATTCTAAAATAAATATTCTGTTATTCCAAGTATTTTCAACATCGTACATAGGCTCTAAAATTCGAATTTCCTTTACGTGCCTCTACAATTCAAATTTCGTTGCTGTAATTCGAAGTTAACCTCTGAAGTTCGAAGTTTAAACAAAAAACAAGCCTGTTGAAACACAAACCAGTGTGGAGATACGGAGAACGATTACCAATTCGCGCATGCGCTAAGGTAAAAGTATGGTGTAGACACGGTTTCCTCCAGAGTCAAATCAAGACTATTTGCCAGTGTTTTTGTTGATTTGTTACAGCGTGTTTAGTTACGTTACAGTTAGGTTTTAGACTTTTTTTTAACGTACAGTAAACACTAACTTGTATTAAAGTAATAATCTACTTTTTAATTTTCATCTTAATTGTACTTTTAATTTTGTTTAGTTTATTTTTTTAACTCATGTAACGTTATTACATACTATGCAAAGTTGTAAACATTTTGAAAAGCGTTTTGTAGTGGATTCTTAAAATAAATGTGTACCTCTGTAATTCGAATATTATGGACACTAACCTCTATAATTCAAAGTTTTAATAATCAAACTTCCCTTAATTCGAAAAAATTGCTTTCCCTTGGATTTAAAATTAGTGAGGATCTACTGTATTTGTATAAGTTTATTATTTTTTCAAACCATTCAAAAGATATAAATTATTTAGTAAAAAAAAAAGCAAAGTAGTGCGTTGCTGGTAAAAGAAGCGTTTCAGGACATATGTATAATATAGGGAAATTTTACTTTACTTTGACACATGTGACCATCCCTGAATAATGTCCTCTCATTACATAATCAACTTGTATGTCTCGACATGAATAGCCTGCCAGCACAATCATGGGGCAAAGCAACATCATATTTTTCTTTATTTTTGTAAAAATACTTATTAAATATACTCATCTTTGTTATTATGTTTTCAACTTTAGAGATGTTTTTTTATTATTACGTACTGTAGTAAAGTCTAGACAAAACCTGGCAAACCAAGTCACAGAGATCTTTATGTTATAAAAAGTCGATTCAAAATAATCTGAATTGACTTATGAACCAAATTTAAAATAAGTATGTTTTTCTCAGTCTATTAGTTAGAAAGTAATTTCTATGTGATTTCTGTCTATCATGAAATTTGAAGTACTTTATATTAATTACCGCCCATAAACAATAAGAATGCGTGCTTAACTGTAATTTTTAATAATGTTATCACTTTTAACAAATAATTGTAAAAAGAACGCCAAATAAAGAGCACATATTTCTGATAGAGCAACGCCGTGAGGTTTTATTGGCTCAATTGAGTTCTATTGTTTAGTTATTATATCAGTTAAATAGATTGTGGTTTTGTAATTAGTGTAAATATATTGTTGAAGACTGTTGAAGTTGGTTGTTTTTGTGCATAAGTGTGTATATATTATGCACAAAATGTAGCACACTGTAGCATCAGTTCATGTAATTTTCTTTTTATAATAAACGTAGATTAAAATTTGTTTTAAATATAAAAACTGCAATAATATGTTTCAGTTCATTTATTAAAACTATATAGTTTTGTAGAAATAAAATATGCTTGAGATACAATTTTCTTCTATCATTCTTTCATCCTATGTACAAACTGTAGTGAATGGTCTAAAATTAATTCCGAGCTGGTGCGACAGGACAGTGGACACAGCTGCTGACCTAGCCAGGAAAGTTACATGGCCAGCGCTGCTGGCCACCCGAGCTGTGCGCCCAACGACATCGTAAACAATGCCGGGTAAACTCAGACAAAAATGCCGGGTAAATGAGTACAAAGGGTGAAGGACAAAAACGAGCTGAGTTAACTGAAGGACATTAACAAGGAATAACTCTCTTGCGACCAACTAAAATTTCCGGCAAAGACATCCTTAATGTGTTAAGTAATAGCTTCTTGTGGTGGGAGGAAGGTATATTCACATACTGATTAGTTAGTCCTGTAAAGGCAAACAAATTGGATTACCTTAGGAAAGGATAAGCAATACACTGAATATGTTTCCTAGTGTGGGCTTATACACAGCTTTAATTTGTTATGTCAATTTTTTACAAGACTGTCATGGTAAAAGATGAAAAGTGTAATTTGTAGCTTTTGTAAATTTTGTTTTACAAGATTTTTACTAGGCCTAAATGAATAAGTTGCTATTTTAAATTTCTGATAATCGTTTCCATTTGATATTTATTTTATTGCTTTTTTCGCACAACACATTTATTTTGATTTAAGTCTGTATTTAGTCTATTAACCTACTAACTATAACTAACCATGCAAACTTTCTACTTTTAACGTTAATAGGACAAAATTATTGGGCCAGTTAGTTACTGAGTTAATTTAACTCAATCCATTTTTACAAGGTATTTATGAACAATAAAACATAAAATAGCGTACACCCAGACAGCATAGAGAATTACATGCTAAATTGTGAAAAACCGTTGCTTCCGTTTTCCTGGTTCTTGTAGTACCATAATCTCAACAAGTTACACCAGAATTAAATTTATTCAAAGATCAGCTGTTCCAAAACCATTTTGTGAAGGTTCACAAATTTTACTAATTTTATTCTACAGATGTTCTCCTTAGGCCTGCATTACACTATCAAATATTTGATAAAAGATCTTTTATAAAATATAATGCTATATCTATTATAAAAGATTTGAAGAGTGAATCTTTTATAAAAGATTTTGGACTTGTTTACACTACATATAAGATCTATGTCAAGGATGTTATTTCATTGTTGATCAAATCTGTTTTGTTTGGTTAATAAGTGAAACATATTAAAAGGTCTTTATAATGGATGACATAACATTCTATGCTTCTTTAAGTACACTAAGTGCTGTCATATTGACTGCTGCTGTGCTCAAGAAAAGGCAATATCGCCGACGCAGGCGTGTTTGGGTCAGACCATGGATTGAAAGGCATGGCGTTAAAGGTATTCATGAAAACCTAATAAAGGAAATAGTTACTGAAGACCAGAAAAGTTACATCAACTATTTGAGAATGGACAGTAGTAACACTTTTGAATATATTTCATTAAAAGTATCTCCATTCATTAAAAGACAAGACACTCACTTAAGAAATTCAATTAGTGTCAAAGATCGTCTCATGGTTACTCTGCGATTTTTAGCTACTGGAGAAAGCTACACAAGTCTGCAATACAGCACCCGTATACCTCAGTGCACAATATCAAAGATAGTACCTGAAACGTGTGAAGCGATATATAAGTCGTTGAAGGATGAAGTTTTAAAGGTAAGAAAAAATAAAATTTATTTCTTGACAAAATAATAGTTTAATATTATAAATACACTGTTAAACTAAAAGCAGACAAAACACATAACGTTATAAATCAATATTTTCTACTGCCCTGTTTCATTGTCACTGAATGCATTGTCACTTAAATTAGACAATTGTATAGCATTAGCTATTACATCATGTGAGAGACCACTTGCATCATGTAAAATTATAGTAGGAGTGTTTGCATATGATTGTATGGATGTACCAGAACTTGATAGTATAGATCCGGATTCTACTGTATCCCAAGTATCCATCAGAATGTGCTGTATTTTTCTTTTAGCCTGGCGTAAAAAATATGGATTGTTGCACTCAGTGTTGATGGACCGTAGTTCGGAAGCAACAAATTTACCAAACGTATCAAAAGAGTCTTCATTCCATCCCGAAACTGGATAACTTCTTTCTTTAGCTATCTGAGACATTTCGGCCATTGTTTTTGATGCCTGCATCAGTATGTTATCAGGGTTAACAACCTTTTGCCTCTTGATCTTTGATTGGCCAGTTGTTGCGCTGCTACTCTGAAAACCGCTACTTGAAGGCATACTTTGTGACTTTTGTGAGGTATGTTCATCATTACCAACCGGCTGAACCTGTAATAAAATGCATTAGCTAAAATCACATAGTGTTAAAAAACATTTCACTATCAATATCATATATAATCAAATTATGAAAACATTTATAACACATTCTAAGCAAACAACATTGAATTGTGTTGATATTACAGCAGTAGATTTGATATACCTACTTATTTTTAAATAGGCCTCAAAAAAAAAGCCCCTGTGAACGTCAACAGAGAAATATAAATGTGCTTTTTAATAATAATAATTATAATATATATAGTTTGTTCTACATCAAATTTTCATTTTTATATAGAATAAAAAATCCAATTTCTAATAGATTTTCTTTTATTGTTCAGGTGCCCTCAACTGAAAACGAATGGTTGCAGATTGCAAGTGAATTTGAAAACCAATGGAATGTGTTTAACACCATAGGTGCCATGGATGGGAAACATATACGTATAAAATGCCCTGAATCTGGAGGTTCACATTTCTTCAACTATAAGTCTTACAACAACATTGTGTTATTTGCTCTTGTGGATGCAAATTACAAATTTCTTTACATTGATATTGGAACAAATGGTCGTGTTGGTGATGCTGGGGTGTATGCTAAAAGTAAACTGAAAACATGTCTTACTGACAGATCAATTTTGAACATGCCTGCCGAAAAAAACTTCCAAATGTTCCAAACACTACCCCATTCGTCATATTAGCAGATGATGCTTTTCCCCTGAGTTACAATGTCATGAAACCATATTCCATGAAGAACATTACAAGAGAAGAAAGAATATTTAATTATAGATTGTCACGTGGACGGAGAATGGTTGAAAGTGCTTTCGGGATTCTTGCTAGCAGATTTCGTGTATCCTTAACAGCAATTAATATTTCTCCCGATAAGGTTATTTCCATAACCCAAGCTGCTTGCACCTTGCACAACTTGTTGGTTGATAAGAGAAGGCATTTGTATACCAGGCAAGAAACTCGTGTCCTCGTTGAAGATGGTCATAACTTTTTATTAGCGGACAGTAATGAAGAACTTGAACAAATGGAGCCTGTTAGTAAGCAAATTTCAATTGGGCACAATCGTCACGGTAAGGAGATAAGGGAAATATTTAAAAACTTTTATAATGGACCAGGTAAAGTTCAGTGGCAAGACAAATACATTTCATAAATGACTTTTTTGTGAATGTGTAATTGTCATCAAATACGTGGTATGCGGACTGCAGATCAGGGAAACTACATGATCTCATCAATCTCTTAGTAAATTATCTTAAAAAATGAAGATACTGGAGAAACGTTACATTAACCTTATTTGTCAATACTTTTTTTATATATATAACTTATTAAAAAACTTACTTACATGATCACTCTGTAAGTAAGTTGATGGTTCATCTTCATGTTCAATATTACTTTCGGAGCGATCAGCATCAGTTGAGGCATCCAGAAACTGTAGCATGGGATACCAGTAGACTGTTGGTTTATATACATCATCGCTGTTGGCACCACTTTTAATACTGTTCATACCTGTAAATAAAACAGTAAATTTGTATTGTTGAAAATAATTTCCTTATTTACGTTTTTACAGTACCAAGATTAAAACAGTTAATGACTTATTAGTTACTTTGGCTTTAACCGTTGTTTTATGAGTTTGTTTACAAGAATGTAATATTTAAGATAATAACTATTTTCAAAATAAAACTATTTATAAAAACATTCGTATTCACTTACCTTCATTTTTTCCGTTAAATATTGGCTTCTTAGTCCATTTATTTTCTTTTTTACGTCCTGAACAGTACAACCTGGTTGGACTATGTTAATAGCATCTGCAATTTTTTTATAAATGTCTTGTCTTTGGTTTCTGTTTTTATAACCATCATGTTTCGCGTTGTACAGAATTTCATTGGATTCATATTCATAAATCAACATTTTTGTCGTGTCAACTGTCCAAACGTACTAAGTCGCCATTTCAATAATAATAACCTCAAACCAAGTAAATGTAAACAAACCTCATCGATTTCTTTTATAAAAGATAATGCCAACCTATTACATTTTATAAAAGAAATTTGATAAAAGAAATATATTATAAAAGATGAGCTATTACACTATCAAAGATCTTTGTCAAAGAACTTTTATAAAAGATCTTTTATCAAATATTTGATAGTGTAATGCAGGCCTTAGAGGTAGACATAACCAAAAGAAGTGTCTACTTAATCCTGTTTCAAGAATGAACACAAAATATCTTCTCCCCACATGCGCTACAAGTGATTAAATTGTCAACAGGCACTCAATCACTGAAAGGCAAATCTAGTCGTATTTATAAAGTTTGCGTTCTCAAATTGAATTACCGCAGTTCGGAGCTGTACAAATTGGAATAAGTGCTTTGATATGAAATTTCATGTCGGTTTCAATATGTGCTTCTACCGCAATATCATTTCTTCGCTTATCTTTTAGTTCGAAAATAAAAATATTTCCAAATCAAAAATTAAATAACAAAATTATTGCTTTATAAATATTAGGAACATATATACATTTTATAACAATTCTAATATAGTAAAATGTGTCTGTTATGACAGCTATATTACTGACCGAAGGTACTTGTTTAGGACTCTAATACTTCTTTTATTTAATTGAAAGCAGTGATTAAAAATAACGATCATAAATGAATAACAAATGGAGTTTTAATATCATGTAGAACTTAATTTATTATCACTATTAAATAAGAAATGTGTGAAAAAATTGCTAAGTCTGGAACTTCACGGCACAAAAAAGTTATCTGCTTTTACAATTACAATCGGTAAGCAAGAAGTTGATTAGAGAATAATAGTATTTTGTATTAAAGCTGATCCTAGATAAGAAATGAGTGAAAAAATTGAAGTTGATTAGAGAATAATAGCATTTTTTATTAAAGCTGATCCTAGATAATTAGAGCATGATGTGACTTTGTGGCTTACTAGGTTTTATCATACATTATTATTTTGTACAAGATATTTTTAAATTTAGAAAAGTATAATAAATTAGGTGCATATTATTCTATACTGACATTATAAAGAGCTACATAATTGTTTGTCCTAATGTGACTTACTTCTAGAGTTTAAAATTTTTTTTTAATAAAAGCAAAACTTTTATATCATTTCTGAATATTATGAGCATAAAAACTCTTAAAGTCAAATACTATAACAAAAACAAAACAAAATATTAATTAACTATAGCAGATGACTAAAACTATTTACCAACAATAAAGAGGAAATTTCTAAACATTACATATTATGACAATGTGTTACAGGCTTGCAAATGGGTAATAAAATATTAAACAAACACAAAATTTAATTAAATCTACTTACTTTTTTTGTGAACTAACTAGTTTCTGTAGGTACTTACTAACATAATTCAATTTTAAAACTTATAATAATATAATAAAAAACAACTTGTTTCGTACAAACTTTACTGAATCGTGCTGAAAACATTCAGACGACTCATAAAAGCTAATTAAATATCAAATCACCAATCTGGAATTCAGCCCCCAGTATCGCCTGAATGGAATGTAGATCCTCTTGCTTAAATGGTTCTTTATGCAACTTTTCACGTTCCTGAAATAAAGAAGTTTAAACAAAAAGAAGAGTATAGAACCTAGACTTACTTTTGATACTTTTATACCTAAAGTTCTTTTTTTAGGTTTCCTTACATTAAAAGGATAAACACAATCCTTTAGCATCACAAGTTGACAAATAAGTTCAGGTGAAAATCAACTAATGGACACATCAGTTTATCACACTTGATGTTCTCCTTAACTGATAAACTTATCAATTAAATGATTTCACACAGTTATAAAGCATGTTAATCCACATTTTTATTCAAATAATACAAACAAATTTATATGATACTGTTGTGTTTGAAAGGACTCTGTTTAGGGATTTCAAAACAATATTTTTAGTTTTTAGTAAGAATTGTTTCTTACTGTAGGCCTACTTTATAAATAATTTTTCGATTAAAACAGAAAAAAGTTTTTATTTTTTGACAAATATTCTGCTAATCTGTAATTTGAGAAAATCCACTTATAAATTAGCCCATGTTTAAACTCTTATTTTAAATCTGCCATCAAGTTTGATGTAAGAGTTGAACATTTTAGATGTTTATTCCACTTCATAGGTTGCAGCACATACCAGACATTGTACCTATTATGTGTATATAGCTGCAATTAAAAAAAGATTGCACTAGTGACCTCCTGAACGTTCGAGTAATTTCATGTTGGCCAGCACTGCTGGCCATCCGAGCTATGAGCGCTTTCGCAAGTAATTAATTCTGACTTGAGACGGAAATGTTGTGGCTAACAGTGCTGGCCACCCGATCTGTGCGCTCAACCTGTAGTAATGGTTACCGAGCGCAAAGGGTTAAACATTTATGTGTTCTGAAATATTATTATTCGGCTTTCATTAAGTTTAGTGGCGGAATAAACTATATAATATACATCATGCAAGTTTGTATGTTGAAAGTTATTTAAATAGAAGTAATAAGTTGTTTTGAAATATTAATTACAATTAAATGTTTATACTATAAAAAATGTTGTTATCACAGTATGCTTCTTCTACTTTCATTATGTTTTGATATTCGTTTTAATTTTTTTTTTTGAGAAACTGATTCTTAATCACTGAGTTTTTTTGGTGATATTAAAAGGCAGGGTAAAAAATATCATATATTAAATATATGAGACCCTAAGAAAATAATAAATAAACAAGATTTCATTTTAAATTTGGGAATGTGACAACAAAATTCAAAATTATTAAATAGTTACGCAATCCAAGGTAGTAGATCTACTTCCATAAAGTTTATTGAGCCTGCCAACCTATTAGGTTTCATTGCTTCAACATTAAGTATTATTCAATTATAATGGAATTCCAATAAGTACCTTTCGGTTATTAGTATAAGAAATTTAAATTTTAAAATGTTTAATGGATTTTACCCACCTTTTAAATCTGGTACATTCTCCAGATACCGTAGTCCAAATTTTTAAAAAATATTAGAAATAGGCCTATATTTCACATCAAAACAATAACACACTCAACACATACACAAACACTACACACAGTACTGTGAACAATATTTTAAAATTATAACTGTTATTATCCAGTGTGCAACGTTAATCATTGCATAAAATAAAAATATAAATAAATGTTGAATTATACTGTGTTAAAAAAAAATGGGGTTCGGTA